>JAJLTH010000063.1:0-72887 GCA_030568035.1 Tetrapisispora nanseiensis | reverse complement strand
TTCAACCAACTTGAATTATCTTCCATATGAGTTTATATAATTATTTATAATGTAAATAAAAAAGAACGAAGCTTCTAATAAACATTGAACCTAGATATAAGTTATAACAAGCACTTATATACCTGAACCTTGAATATAAGTTATAACAAGTACTTATATTAACATCGACTAAGAAAAGCTAAATTATACAAACACCCGTAATATTACAACCATTGTGGATTTTCCCATTCTTTGAACAACTTCAGATCCAAGAAAAATGAAATTGGTGAAACAGGAACTATCGGTCATGGACCCAGAGGATATGGCAGTTAGGGATTAACTCCAGGGAATAATCTGCTATATATCGGATATAATGGAACGAGAGGGTGAAAATTTTTTACCAGTCCATTATATAAATGTTCCTACTGACTTCCTAATGTGTAGTAAGTAATGTTCTGTTATACCTCTCTGTAGAACACAAAGGTAATTCGACGACAATGTTGAATTTGTTGAAGTGCTTAGTTATAGAAATGTATATAAAGACCCCAAGAATGAATTGATAATTAGTTTACTCTACTGTCGTTGTGGATAGAAGAGTAAGAAGAATTTTAAGAGTAAATTCTATAATAATATATATAATTATTAATAAATAACCAAATATTAAATATGATTCCATCTGTTCAGCAAATTCTATAATTAAAAGCTTAAATAATTAAAAGCTTAAATAATGAAAATTTTACATCATCTGTCTCACAGTGCAATAGTTTATATATACGTCATTGCATGATTCATCTGAATTCTTTTTCTAGGGACTTATAACCTAAATATAATAAGTCCAAAATGAACCAGTGAATCCACATTTTGTCAACCCTTACTTGTTGAACTTAAAAAAAAATTATTAAAGCCTATTAACTTTAAGATACACAAGCATATGTAAAATTATTGTTAACGTTACTTAATCATTTTAATTTTGTTTACATAATGCTTTAGTGATATAAATAATGTTTAATGTTATTATAATATTAGAAGTATAAAGTAATATACAGGTACGATGCTTAGGTAAAATTAAGAAATAAAATTGGAACATTTTATTCATGCAAAGATCTTCTTATCTATAAATGGTTTAAATTTCATAAAATGGACAAAGTGTAATTAAATGCTAGTTAGCTGAAGGTGGGAGCAAATTATTTAAATCGCTCTCCTCAAACGTTTTGGAATTGAGCGTTGTCACTTGAAGATTCGATTTCTGATCCAGTATCACTTCTCCTGTTTATTTGAGAAGGATCAACTTCATCATGATATTTCTCAGCAATTTCTTCTAAAGTCATTCTCTTGGTTTCAGGAACTAAGAATGCTAAAAATAGACCAACAAGCATAAATAAGGCAAAGATTTGCATGACGTGTTTCAACCAACAGTTTTCTGGCTTACCATCTCTGGCACAGTTGTGGTTAATCAAAGTACCTAAAGCAGTTTGAGCAATTATGGCACCAACCTTACCAGAAGCGGCAGAAATACCATGTGCAGTGGATCTGTATCTGGTTGGGAAAATTTCACCAGGAATGATGAAAGTTGTGACATTTGGACCGAAGTTACAGAAAAATTGACATAAGACATATAATGCTAATAAACCTTTGTCAGTTAATTTATCGTAAGCAAAACCAATAACACAGAATAAAACAGTTAATAGAGAAAAACCCATAATTTGGATTGGTTTTCTACCGATGGTATCAATTGTGAAGACAGAGCACCAGTAACCTGGTAAAGAACCAGCACAAATTAATATCAAATTACCAGCAGCGGAGTTGTATAGTTTGTGGTAGACGTTATGGGAGGAAGCGTAACCAATTGTTTGTAAAATGACAGCAGAGTTTAAAGCAAGGCCGTAGAAGGCAACATCTAACATGAACCAAGTACCGGCAGTACCTAATAAAATCTTACCGTATTTCCATTGACCAAAATGATGACAGAAATCTTTGAAAGAAACCTTTGGTTTTTCGTTTTCTTGGTTTTCTAGATCTCTTGTAGTTTGAACAGGACCAATGGAGTGAACAGTGGTGTTATATTGTGGTTTCTTTTCATCGTTACTTGGAATTGAATCTTCGCTGCCAGCAGTGATTGTTTGATTCAACTCTAAGTTGACATCTAGTTGATATCTTGGGGACTCTGGGATAGTTAATCTGAAGTATAAAGCGATTAAACCTGGTAGCGCACCAAAACCGATTAAGATTCTCCACATTTGGTCACAAGCTTTTTGACATTCCAAGCCACATTCAGCTCCTGTGTTTGCATCGATCAAATCGCTCTTGTAAGCAGCGACTAAGATGATTGAAATGATACCACCTAAAATTTGACCCCAAGCTTGGTTGGCAAAGACAGCACCCATGATGGCACCTCTCCACTTGGTAGTTGAGAATTCTGAGGTGATAATAGATGACAATGGGTAGTCACCACCGATACCGATACCCATGATGATTCTGTAAGTAGTTAGGACAGCGACGAAGTTAACGCCAGGAGATTGACCGGTGGTACATTGTAGAATAGTAGTGACGATGACGACGATTAATTCCAAACCATAAATTTTTTTACGACCGACAACATCGGCTAGAGTACCGAAACCGACTTGACCGATGACAGTCCCTACAGAAGTGGAGACCTTCAATAGTGTTGTTGTGGAAGAAGGCATATTACCTTGCCAGTAAACGTAGGACATCATTGAGACACCTAAATTAATGGCGAAGATATCGTAAGCGTCAGTCAAGAAACCTACACCGGCGACTAAGATGGCTTTGATGTGGTACCAACCGAATGCAGCTTCATCAATTTTTTCTAAAGCTAATCTTCTTCTCTCTAATGGATCTTCGATATGAGCGAAATCGTTAACGAAATTGTGGAAAGCGGTATTACCACCTTCGGTTAAATTATTTTCTTGAGACATTTGAGGCAAATGCGAGCTGATTAGTTTTATTTGTTTGTGATTTAGTGTTTGTCAGTGATGGTGTAGTATTTATGTGAACATATAAGAATGGTAAAGAACAAGAGAAGATTCTAAATTGAGAGATAAGAAGTGGATGATATCGTGGGGTTTATATATATGAGAATAATTCCAAATTACACAATGATATCGAAAAAATAAATTAAATAAAATTAAATAAAAATTAATTAAAAAATTTTATATAATCTCTATCTACAGTATGTGAGACAGCACGTTTTTCAGATGACAGACACTGTTATTAACAATATAATAGAATAGAATAGAATATATTAATATATTAATTATATTACACTAGAAATAACCTTTCATTTCTTATTTAAAAGATAAATGAACTATTAAATTAAATTAAATTAAAATTAATATTATAATATATGAGACATTCTGCTAAAATGAATATTCAAAACTCATAGGCGTGGGAGGAAGGGTGGCTGAGAGGCGTTGGGCGTGGAAGACACAAAAAATTACAAAATAAATTAGCCACATGTGTGCATACTAAGATGTTCAGGTAATGAATGTATTTTTAAAGATAAATTAAATATGGTGAGTTCTTTTCTTTTTTGAATCCTTCGATGGGAAGTGGGGAGGGGAGATGAGCAGTCGGTTTTTTGTTTGGTTCTCTCTGATTATGCAACGCAGAAAGGAAAGGAAGAAATATGCCTGTGTGTTTTGTTAAACTATTCCAGTACTCCGATCTGTGCGCGTCTTCTGTGTGATGGTGATGATGAGAGAGAGAAGCTTTCGAACAATTGAGAAAGAACGTACGAGAGGCTGGATGTTCTTCGTGTGCGTGTGCGTATGTGTATCTCGCTATCTGGATCGATGTTTCCTCAGGTATGGTGTATGCTATAGAAAGTATGTGGGTGGGGCTGCACGAGAGACGGGAATTACAAAAAGAGGGGAAGGCGTGCTATGGCAAGCGCGCAATGGCAGGCAGTGTTTGCCCACCCACGTGTGATGGAGAGAGAGAAAATGGTACCGTGTGAGTTTATTTGGTTTAATAAGAGCGTTTGAATGAAAAACACATGTTTGTGTGTCGTTTCTCACGAGCAGAGAGAGAGACCACGAGAAAAAAAAAAAAAGAGGGGTGTTCTCCCCATCCCGAGACACGTGTGTCTCGGAGATTATCTAATAATATAAGTTTGTGCTGTTGTGTTCTTGTGCTGTTGTGTACGGGTGGACCATTTGGAACCTCTAATGTATCCCCCCCGTCCATGCCTACTCGGTGGTCGTTCATCCCACTCCTATAAGTCAGTGCTCTTATCTGGAATTAAAGTATTAATTATTATGACGCCAGTGGCTCACAAAGAGACATTCATAATACATCACGCCGATATTTTTTTTAAACTATCGTAATCGCAATCTATTAATTGACTTTATACTTCTCAGGATGTGTCACTTTTTTTGTATTCTTTAATAGAGAGCTTATATTAATTCATTATATTGCGTATACAGTCTATATATAATTGTATGGTATCTATATATTGAGAATGGGGAGAATATTCTGACATCAATGGAATGTATATATACAGAGACCGGGGAAAAGCCGCGATTTGACTCCTTCGGGAGAATGGGATAACGATTTGGTTATTCAACCCAAATCGTGTTTTTTCTCTTCATCACTTCATTAATTGGTGGATCACAGCAAAGGACAACGTCAATAAGATTGTTAAACAGATGTTGAACTTGTAATTTTCTTCTTCAATCAATGGAATCACCTCGTTGTCCTTCAACGTTCTCTTGCTGGTCGATTCGAAGATAGGTGTCTCCTTTGGTGACACGCCCACAGGTAACTTGTCTTGATACATTTCTTCGATGTACTGTTCGATTCTTGCAATTTGAATGTTGATCTTTAAATAGTTTGGATCGTTCACTTTCAATGACTGTTTGATCTCACGCAGGTAATAAGTGAAAATTTCAACACATCCTTTCAATGTTCTACTCTTTAAGATAAGATAACACGTTTCTCCTTTTCTGATTTTAACATTTTGTTTTAAAACTTTCGCATTGTTGAACACTAAAGATAGAGTAGCAATCGCCATCACTTGTGGGATCGCACAGAATTGGAAACTACTTTGTTCTTCAATTAAACTTAAATACGTCAATACGTCTTCAACGTGAGACAATGCGTTTAATACCAAATGGTTGATGCATGCAACACCATTGACTTCATCGGTAGCTAAATTCGCAAGTTTGTCCGTATGTTGGGACCAGATTTCTCTTGGCCAGAATGTTCTACCATCGTGGAGATCTTCAGCATAGTCTCTGATGATGTTGGTTTTTTGTAAAAATAAACCCATACTCTCGTATAAACGATCGTTACCTTCGCCTTCGTAAAGTGAAGGAGAACCAAATTTAGCTAAAACAATCAATTTGGTTAATCCATCACCAACTAAACCAGCAACGTAATGACAGTATAAGTCATAATCTTTGATCGTGGAGACACCGTTCATGGTGAAATCATCATCCAAAACATATTTAACCATACCAAAGGCCATTTCTTTGGTGATATCCTTAATGACTTTTTGATATTCTGGTTTCAAATTGTGGTATTCACGTAAGATGCAAGGGAATTCGACTAAAACATCACGATCTTTTTCATTTGGACCATTACCACTGAAAGACCAGTCTTTGGTGTCCAATTTAGAATCAAATCCATTCAACAAAGACACTTTTTCGGACACTTCGATTGTCATGTCATCTTCAATAGTGTCTAGAGCTCTTAAAATTAAATAGAAAATAGCAATAGCATCACGAAGTTCTGGATGTAGTTCCATAATGACAGCAGCAAAAGATCTAGAGGTTTTTGTCAATAACTCATAACATCTTTTCAAATCTGGAGAAGATGAAACTTCGTTGTTGTATAAAGGCTGTCTAATGAACTTCAAAATCAAAGCAGACTTTAATTCTTCTGGGTGAGCTAATAATTCACCTAATTTACCCATTTTTCTTTTTCGTTTCTTTTCGTTTCTTTTCGTTCTTTAATTTCACTAATTCTACCAGTGAATTGTGTTGTTTAATGAACAAGAATGTCTGTAAACTTAATTCAGTCTCTGTGTAACTAAAATTGGATACTCTCTCTCTCTCCGATAAGGAAACCTTGATTGAAATAGCCAAACTCGAATTCACAATTGCAAAAATCTATTGATAAATTAAATAATAAAGTTCGACCACAATGTTAAAATAACGATAAGGAATCAATCAAACTTTGATCTTAATTGACAATTCTTAAAATGAATGAATAAAAAGTTCAAATCTTTATTCTTCCTCACTTAATTATTTTTCTTTCAAATTTTTCTTTTCATCTTTAAAATAACCTCCCAAATTCTTAAAATTTCACCGCCGTTCTACGCGGATTTCTCTCAGAAATACTCGAAATTATAAAAAACGCATCTCGTTTAAGCTCAACCGAAAAAACTCATACAAGGATTAATCTCAAATGTTGTCTAATTAAAATGTTCAATCAATTAATATGTTCAATTGTTGATAGTTGAGTTCAACTTCAGACACATGTGTGCGTGTAAATTTTATACGACCACCCTGTCATAGAGTAAGAGTATTGAAAAGGTTTCAACAAGAACTAGTGCTGTGATAGGGAAAAGAAAGAGGATCAAGGGGAACATGATCTTAACATTTTTGTGTAACAGCAAGGGCAAGGAAAACTCTGTGACGACATGCATTGTTATCATTATCTAGATTATTTACAGGTACTTGGGATTATATATGTAATTATGTATGTGTATACTCTTGTTTCGGATGATGTTTTATTCTATTTTATTGGTGTTTGTTCGATGAAGGGTTTTAGCAACCGAAGGACGTCAGGAAGACATTTCTCTTTCAGTACAGAGAGCTCTTGTCCATTGAATTTACTTAGTACATGATTAACAATCTGTTCCTTATTTCGACCCACAGGTCTGCCAATTCCAATTGCCAGTTTGTAAAAATTTAAATGTCTTAATCTATTAGCAATATCTTTTAACCCATTGTGACCATTTGTAGTGGTCCCGGGTCTTCTAAGTTTCACTTTTCCAAATGCAGTATCTAAGTCATCATATATGACAATATGGTTAACAGTATCTTCCGATCGGAGGTCTCTCTCAAGTGACTTCCAAAGTGGTATGAAAGTCGCGCCACTAAGGTTCATGTACCCATTAATGTTTTTACAAAGTATGAGATTCTTGTCCTCAATTGGAAGGTACTCAACTGCAGTTGGCTTATTTGACTTGACCCAAGTATCATTGGCCGCAATCTCATCTTTAATTAAATCTATCATAATAGCACCAGCATTATGTTTCGTCGATTTATATTGATTTTGTGGATTCCCAAGACCCGTAACAATAGTTTGATATGATCTTATATGACATTGTCCTAGTTTCTTGATATGTAGCAGCCGTTGTAAGCTGGAATTGACATTCAATATGTTTTTATTGAAAATCATTTACATAGAACACTAATCACCTTTCAGTCAAGTCAAATAAAAATAATTGGCAATGAATATATTTGTTTTAAACTGTTTATACTTTTATATACTATTTGGGTTTGTATATCCATCGATGATTCTGCTTGCATTGAATGTGTAACCCTTTCATCTTTAAATATTTATTTGATGCCCATCTTTAAAGATTCGATATTCGTTCATTATGATAGCTAGCGCTCATCGGTGTTCAATATATTGTTCAATTTGAAAGAAGTAACACTCAATTACAAGTGATTGTAGAGATAAGATTGGTATAAAAGTTATCTGCTACTGAATAAACAATTATACACTGTTATTAGAGTTCTAAGTATATGTTTTTTTTTATATTGATTGTATTTGAGCATAGCTGTAAGCATATCCCGGTCTTTCTGTTGTCCGATATTATAGAGAACTAGTTGGGCAATGATGAGTTGTGTTACCAGAAGATATTTCCATGCTTCAACATTCAGATTAAGATCTACTAAAGCCACAACTCGTTACAAAGAGAATTCATCTCCAGAATTAGACATAGAATTAATAAAAAATAATTTTCTGAGAAGAACAAAAGATCTTGAAAATATATCAGACATCAAACAGGCAGATACCATTCAAAGAGAATTTTCTGTCAAATTTAATCAACAGTATGATAATCCTTCTAAATCATGGTTTGATTCTGTAACGAAGAATGGCTCATATTCTCCTCATCTATTGAACAAGTCGCTGACTTCAAACATATGGGACAAATTTGACGATCTGCCAGTGAAACTTGATGGTACCTTCAAATTTTGTCTAAAAAATTTAATAGAAAAGCATTTAAGTATTGGTGATCTCGTACTTTTGAAAAATTTTGATAAGGAATTGTTAATGTGTGTCGATTTACCACATAGTGTAGAAGATCCACGCTTCACTTTTGCAAAACCAGATGGTGCTTTAATATTTGCAACAAAGCAGAGTGTCATTCTAAAAATACCAAATACACTTCCACCGAGTATCTCGAAAAATAAATTATTACTTAAGAAAAGTAAAAATCAAGACCATGAATCTATTTCATTAGATGAAGAACAGAGACTGAAAAGCTTATTGATTTTACCAGCAATTGCTCGTCAAGTTGTGACATCTCCTCTTGCTTCAGAAATTTCAAGAATTGCATTAGAAAATATAAATATAACGCTTAAAAAATTAGAAATTATCCATAGGTCGTTATGCTATTATGATGAAGCTCGTCCTTTCTCTTTTCTTGGATTGACATATCTTGTTGAAAATTTAGATTTAAATCAAGTTATTGCCAATGATCCAAGCACACCAGATAATAAAGAATATGTGTTAAAATTGTTAAAAAATTTTGAAAAAGATGACAGTAATTTCGAAAAAGTGGATGTTATAACGACCCTATCAACATATTGGGCTTTAGTACAACAACAGCAATCGCAACTTTGGGGTGATATCAAGATTCATTCTGGATTTATGTTTCCTACATCAGTTTGTATCTTACCTTTCAAGAATTATATATTCCTTAACAATGTTATACCAAGGATTTCTAAAAATGAAAATATTGAAAAGTTCACCCAAGCTGTAAATTTGAATGACTTAAACACGATTAACAAAAATTTCCCTGAGTTGCTTCATTCTTTAAAGGAATATGCAAGTGGATCACTTTATGGAAATAAAAAAATAACTTCAATAATATCCAAAATTTTTAGAGGTATTGAACATTATAAAAATAGGGAACTTACAAGAGATAATAGTCAAGATTTATACAATGAATTAACACCATCTAAAAATATAATAAATTCATTAATTTATGACAAAAACCTTTATCTTCCAGAAAGTTCCAAAGTAACAGATATGGAACAAGCTCTCTACTCATTATCTAAACCTAAACCTTTGAAAGTTGATAATTCTTTAAATGAAAGCATAAGACATGATTTCAAACATATGAGAGTTTATTGTATAGATAACGAAGATGCACATGAAATTGATGATGGTATATCAATTAGTAAAGTGAATTACCAAATTTCAACCATACATATTCATATTGCAGACCCAGTTTCTAAGTTTGATATATGCTACAATTCTGATGCCACAATTAAAGATGATGAAGTATTAGATATTGCTTACAAAAGAGCATTTACGACATATCTTCCGGATGTTGTGCTGCCAATGCTTCCAAAAAATTATTGTAAAGAAGCCGATTTAGGTAAAAATGGACAAATAACGAATACAATAACATTCTCTGTTGATTTCGATAAGCAAAAAGGTAATCTTTTGCTGGACACTTTTAAAATCAGGTTAGGAAAGGTTAGGTCTTTCCCAAAAAATGTCACCTATAAATATGTAGATCAGGTCTTAGCAGATCCAAATTTTGCTTCGCAACAGGTAAGATCTGACTTAAATGAAATGCATTATATTGCAAAGCATTTAAAAAAAGCAAGACTTGTGAAAAATGCAGTTATCTTTGGAGAAGGTTTTAATAGAGGTAATGTAGTTTTAAGTCCCGAAGTGAATGAAGATAATTTATCGGAAGCAATACAATTTGTGGATGCAAAAATCAGTCCATCTACTGTGCTTGTATCTGAATTTATGATTTTAGCAAACTCTTTGGCAGGCAAATATTTGCATGATCATAATATTCCTGTGATTTCAAGATCTTATCAACATTTGAATATGAGAGTAAAGGCCAAGGACCAATACCTGAAGATGATGAAACCAAAGAAGGGGGCACTCCCAAAGTTTAATGATATAAGTAAACTCTCATCTTTATTGACCTCAAGTTTTTTCACTTCTAAACCATTAAGACATCAAATGATTGGTACAGGGCATTATTGTACTGTAACTTCGCCTTTACGTAGATTTCCAGATTTGATTAATCATCTCCAATTACACAGACATTTGACCAATTCCCCGTTATGTTTTACTCAACAACAATTGGATAAAATGATATGGCATATAAATGACAGAGATTCAACTCTGCGCAAAAAGAGTAAGGAGTTTCAAAAATATTGGACATTAAGATATCTCAAAGATCAGATTAAGAAAAATCCTGATATGAGATTTTCTGTGATAGTCTTGTCTATACCGGAAAATGGAAAAGTACTATGTGGAATACCCCAATATGCCGGTGCCAGTGGTATCTTGCATTTGAACCCTGAGTCAACGAAGCTTCCTTCTATCGGAACTATAATTAAGAATTGTGCTATTAAAAGCATCGATTGTTTAGGGAACAAAATTGAATATTCCATTGATAGATCATCTATTCATAAAATGACATAACAAAGTACACATGCGATTATGACGGGCTGAAAATTCTGAATTACCAAACTATGTAAATATAAAATTAAATGAAAACAAATAGATCACTGTAGAGTGAATTACTTTGTATATTTCAACATGTGTAAATAATTGAAAAATATTAATATATGTGTATAGAAATGAGGTTCTATAGGATTATAAATTCAAGCATAATAAAGCAAATCTGGTTGATCTGATGACAATTTTCTCGATTTTCCGTCGTCAAATATTAAATTCTCGTTTTTGTTATGTGCGTTCCGTTTTCGGCTGTTAAATTCTGTTTTTTTTTTCCCATTTTGGTCAAAGGTAAATAGAGAAAAATTCAGTCTTCTGATATGGGCATCTTGATTGATGTAGTCACAAAATACATTAGTTAATTCAGTTAAGATTAATTGAGTGGTTGAGCTTTATGTTTAAATATATAAGGAACCGTAATTGATCAAATTAATTACAACCTTTAAAGGTAGTCAACTGAAAATTCCAAACAGTGCAACTCAGTTTTCTCAAGGTATAGAATACAACGCTTACTTTAGATGTCATCCACCAGAACACTTAATAATAAGACTTTTTTTGAAAGCAAAACTTCTGATAATGGGTACATAAAAAAATGGGATAGCTATGATTCAGAAGAAATTACAAAACGCTACCAAGGATCGCATCAATTGCAGCAACCAATCTATATACAGAGAAATACACCTTCTAATCCAAACCACATTAATGGTGATGCATTATACAACATCCACAACAATAATATTGCTAGCAATGGTAGAGAATTTTATTATGCCAATCAGGGATATACAGATAACGCATATGCATTAAGAACAATAAGTAATAACTATTTTATTAATAATATTAAAAATGATAATAAAATGAAGAGAGGTCAAAAATCTCCAATTAAACCAAGAGTACCTTCAAATAGGAATTTTAATAACAATCATTCAAGATCCATGAAGCAAACTAAATATAACACTAATAATGGAAAAAATGGTAATAATGATAGCAATTCGAATTCAATTAATAGTTCTAGTAATAAAAATATTAAAATAACCAATGCCTATGATGAGACGGAAATTGCTAGTAACACTTCATATCATAAAAGAAATTTCATGAAAAAATACTTTTCTGCACCAGTTGATTTAAATACCTATAAAGATGCTGATGATAAAATAAAACCAGTGATTAATTTGATATCAAAAAAATCTCAACAATCATCGAAAAAAATATATAAGTTAGTAGTTCCTATTAATTTAAACGATACCACATACTCGGTGATACAAGATTTGATTGAAAATGAGTATAAGGATGTTTATTTTAAAAAGCAACCATTTAAACTTTATCATCAAGGTAATGTTCAATATTTCGAAACCTTAGAAAAACTAATAGATCAAATGAAGCAGTTAGATAATCCCCTATCCGAGTTACAAGGAAAAAGTTCTGAAACTCAAAGTTCATCTGGCCCAACGAAAGTGAACAAATCATCTAGAATATTGAGAACAATCAATGATAAGTCTTTTATAGGGAACACGAGTTTGAAGCTCATTAACAACAATGACAGTTTTGAATTAAGTTTTGATGGTAAAGCACTAGATAGAAGTGATATTTTACGTATGGTTGACTCGTTTAGTGTGGCAATATCTGATGATGATGACTATGATGATGATGATGACTTCAATGATCAGGCTGAAAGTACATTCAATGAAGAATTCGGTACAAGAAAAGGTAAACGTATCTCTACTCTTACAAACAGGATTTTACCGGCCGAGATTACAGGGGGAGGATTCTAAAGTGTGTGCTTTGCAGATACAATATGTTAAATTTATCAAAATTTTTCATCTTATATAAATAAATATCAAAAGACGGTTCCAAAATCAATATGTTGATAAACTGCTATAGTAGAAGTTTATCTTAATAAATATATAAAAATTATAATGACACATTTTTCTGATCTGCATACAGTTACGCAAGAGATTTGTAATTTATACTTTAGTTAAACCAATATTCAAAATTCAAAAATCTTTTTTAATAAATTTTTAAAATATAATCGTTGTTATATATATTTGCTACATGAGTTTATGAATATTTTGTATGTTATTTGATAACAGTTGGAATAACTTTAAATGTTATATCGCACATAAATCGTTTAAAGGATCAGGATATTATTGTTAGGAGTTCATATTTACAGGAGAATGAAGTAGTTCGTCAACTTAATAAGAATAACAGTGGCGATCGTTTTAATATTTCTTGTGTTATCCTAATGCATTTCAAGCACTAACATTGTCTCTTTTCTCTACGATAAATCCAGGATTAGATTTTCTTAACTCTCTTTGTTGTTCTTTGCTTAATTGGTGTTCTGTTACTTCAACATTGATCAATTCTTTGACCATAGCTAAAGAACCAGCCATTGCAGGAGTTGCTTCTCTATAAACTATGGACCCTCTCTTACCCAAACCTAAAGTTTTTACCACATTCTTTTTGTACTGAGGCATACCGATCAATGACCTTGCTAACGTTATTTTATAAAAAACCATGGTTATATATCTAGTAAATTCGTTAAAATAATATTGTTCGTTCTTAAGTTGATATTCTGATAAACTTTCGACAAAATCGATGAATTTGTTCGTATTAGTATTAGGCTTTTTCTGGTCCTCCAACGTATCAAATCAAGTTCTCTAAAATTTGATAGTTACAAATTGCAACGGTTTCTAACGTTCGTTGTGTCTTGCGGTAAGATGTATGACATTGTTTGATACAATACAGGATCGTTTAAATTTGCTAAGTCTTGATAGTTAAATATTCAATTCAATTAAAATTTCGAGACTTTGAAATTCCAAAAATACTGTCTCCAGAGAAAAGTGCGTAGTAATCACGTGGAACCAGCGAATTTCGAAATTCTGAAATTTCAGTTGGTAACCAATAATCTGATGAAGGCAAGAAAGGTATCACTCGATGAAATGCAAGTTGAGAAGAGAATTGTTGGGAAAGAATTGTGTTTCTGAATCAATTAAAACAATAAAACACTCCCTAATCAAAATTGCTATCTACAACGTTAATTTATATAAATCTATATTTGTTAATTTTTGGTTGGTTAAACTGCAATATTTTAAGACGCTAAAGACTTAGGCTTACTGCTCTTCGCTGGAAAGAAAAATAATATATAATACCAGGTACAATATTAAAATATTGAAGTTATGAGTAATACCAGTGAATCTATAGGTGAATTATCCAAATGTGTTGAAAAACTGCAATTTATCGAGGAACAGCCGAAGTTAAAAGGTAGCCCATTTATCGAAAAGGTTGTTATAAAAGAGAGTTCATTGGCAGTTGGTTCTGAAAAATCTAACGAGGATGATAAGAACAAACCGAAGCTGAAAGCAAAGGGTAAAGGTAAAAAAAGGAATATACCTTCTCCTGAAGAGATCGCAAGGATAAGAGCTGAGAGAGCTGCTTCTAAGGAAGAGAAAAGGAAGCAACAGCTTGCTAATGGTTTGGATGCTAATTGTCCACCAGAATTACAATTTATAAGAAGACCATTTTTAACCCTGCATGATGAGGAACCTGAACAATCATTCACTTTTACTTTAATGACATACAATTGTTTGGCACAGGCACTGATTAGAAGGAAACTTTTCCCCGATAGTGGAGAAGCAGTGAAATGGTATAGGAGATCAAAAGTATTATTAAACGAATTTATGTTCTATAATCCTGATTTAATCTGTCTACAAGAAATAGACCATATTCAATTTCAAAGTTATTGGCAAGAAGAGTTCCGGAAGATGGGCTATGAATCTCAATTCCATAGGCAACATTTGAAAAATCATGGTATAGCTATAGTTTGGAAAAGTGACTTATTCAGATTAACTGATAGAATGTTAATTGATTTTGACAAAGAGAAATCTGGAGATATATCACCAAGGACAAAAACGAATAATGCAGGATTAATTCTATCTTTAAAATATTCTGATAAAGTTCTTAAAAAATACCCAAATATGTCAGATAATAAGAGTGGTATCATTATAGGAACAACGCATCTTTTCTGGCATCCATTCGGAACCTACGAAAGAACAAGACAATGCTATGTTTTATTAAATAAAATGAAAGAATTTAAAAAAAGGGTAAATATTTTGCAAAATAATAATGATGGTGATTTAAATAAATGGAATGCATTTTTTTGTGGTGATTTTAATTCTCAACCATTTGATACACCATATTTATCGATAACTTCGAAGCCAATATGTTATAAAGCCAGAGCTAAAACTGTTATTGAATGCAGTACATCATACACATTCTCGAAACTCAGAAATGGTGAAGATGAGTCAGCAGAAGAGGAAGAAGGAGGAAATATTGAAAAATTTGGTAAAGATCAACCTCAAACACCAGTACCAGCATCTTTTGATCCAACACCAGAACAAGCTCATCTTGTATCCGAAATGGAATCATTGCATAATTCATTAGATATGAGGGCAACATCTTTATACTCAGTAGGATATAAAATTGTCCATCCCGAGAATGCTGGAATTGATAACAATAGAGGTGAACCTGAAATATCAAACTGGGCCCATACTTGGAGAGGTCTATTAGATTACATATTCTATGTTGACAGCTGGGACTTTTCCGATAATAAAGAAGTTGAAAGTTTGGAAAATTTCGAATATAAAAATGGTTTGAAGTTGAGAGGATATTTAAGAATGCCACCTGCTACTGAAATGTCGAAACATGGGCAACCACACCAAGGTGAATATCCTAGTGATCACCTATCAATGATGTGTAAAATTGAGATCAAACCATAAAAGATACAATAATGAATATTTATCTATTGAGATAATCTAATTATAAATTATTACAAATACTATAAATTGAGTGTTTTAGGTTTCTTTTGCTTAGATACTTTATCTGATACATCAGTACCTTCGAGCATTGTATATATATCATTCCACAGGTTAAAATTAGCACTTAACCTTTGTTGGTGATTGTCAGAAGAGTTCGCAGAATGTTCAATTTTATCCCTAATTCCTACTATTTTTCTAATTGTATCATCTTCTGCAAGGATCTTATCTTTTATTGATTCATTTTGCATGTCATGCTCAGGTATGATCTCCACTTGGAGTAAATAATCATGTAATAATTTATAATATTTTTGTAATAGTGGATTTTTAAATTCTGCTGGAGTATAACCATTTTTAAGGTTAAAATATCCTAATATATTTCTAGTAATTCTTTTCAAGTTTTCATAATCTTGGTTATTAATAAGTTTATCAGTGGTAAAATCATTAAAAACAGCAGGTATATTTCTAATTTCATCTATGAATGGTAATTTGTACAAATAAAACCCTTCATTTGGATCACGTACTGGATCAGAAGGAGCAAAAATCCATAAATTTGGATTTGAATTTGACTTCAATTTTCCCCAGACAATGGCAATTCTATTTTTCGCTCTCATAGTTTTGTATAAAGAGGAAAGTGTTCTGATTGAACCTTCGCAACGATATTCATCTGGTACAATAAAAATTGGTTTACTAATATTGTTATACATGTGTAAGGATTTTTCAGGAGACCTGAATCCTAATAACTCCAAAAATGAATCTGATGGTATTAGGTTTTTGCCTGTGGTATCAATTTTCTCATCAGGTAATTTGATGTTAAAAGTGCCAAACTGAAATACTTTCTCAACTTCATCTTTAGATACAGATTCCCCAGTTTTCCCATTTAATAATTTCCTTTTTGAAAAAGCTTCTCTTCTAATATTTTCGTGTTCATAAACAAGTTTATATCTCATTCCTGGTTTTTCATGAGAATAAATCGTATACCCTTTAATGCTAACCTCCAACGTTTTATCTTTATTTAATATGAGTGGGCATTGAAATAAGATTCTTTTTATTTCTTTTTTCCTCAATACTTTTTCCTTAATAAATGCCTGATTTATTGGTTTTGTATTTGGTCCATCAAATTCAATTGAATTACTATTTCTTAATTTTAAAATATCAGAATAGAAGCTATCATTGAATTTCGATGAGGATGATAAGGGATTAATGAAAAAAGGAACAATTTGTATATAATTTTCACTTATGTCTTCATATAATTTTCTCAATCTTATTATTTTCTCCTTATTATTTGTTTCTTTAGGAGTATCATTAGTTGTAAATAAAAAGACTTTTTTATTTGTGTACAATTTTTGACCAGGTATTTCCTTTAAAAATTTATCTTGTATAAATAAAAATAAGTTCTCTAAACATCCATCTTTATCATTTTGTTCATTATGTTTGAATATGTCTTCGAGTACTAGATTATTATTAGAATAGTCCTGTAATGTGTCATGTAGAGTTTTCATATCCTGTACATTGATGTCTCGCAAGGGTAAAAATTCAAATACTCGTTTTTTAGCATTTTCATTATCACAATTAAATACGTAACACCCTACACCTGTACTTGGTCTTGTAATTACTAACTGTGTCATCAATTCTAAAAGGGACTGTAATATATCAATGAATATAGGATTATCAGAGGAAGCCTCTCGCTTAACAAACATCTCCTGAGAAATCTCAATGCAAAACATATAACCTTCATGGGATTCATATTTCCTGTAACTCCCCTTTGAATTATCTGTATTACTAAAATCAAATTCATTTTCATCATAATCATCATATATCTCATCCATGGGGATGAACTTGCTTCGATGAGTGCTCATTTCTAATCGCCTGCCAAAAATAACTCTGATTGAACTTGGGCAGACAAAATTTAATTTGTTTAATAAAACTATGTATCTAGTGATACAAAGGAACCTATTTTTAATATAACAAAAAACACTTAAAGCTCTTCAATTGACCTTATCTTTTTGGGAATGAACAAGATGAATTCCATATTTAAGTCTCTTATAATTGTGATATCAAAATATAGAGAAAATAATAACCCGGTCTTTCAAAGAAACAGTCTCTTCTTAAAGCTATCTTCAATTAGAAGAAGACCTTAAATGCCATGCATACAAAAAGGAATGGAAGTATGTTCAGTCCCATATAGTGCTTCTTCAAACCTAAAACTATTTATTAAAACCCAATTGTCTCTCACTAATCGGCAAACAGCATAATAATTAAGTTTCAAGGTCACCAAATAGCGTTGTGCCGGATTTATATATCTCCACTGTTCAAAATATTAACCAACTCCATATCTTTCTAAAATAAATTACTGGATTACATAACAATCTCCACTAATTTAAATTACAATCTCTTATAAAACCGATATTGAATAACTTGAATAAAGAAATATAACAAAAAGGGCAACATTAAAATTATTATTTACATATTATTTCAATGAATATAGTTGCAATTTAGGCTTGATACCATCACTATTGTCGAAAAACATATCTCAAAAACAAAACATGAAAAAAATTTTCATAGTTAAAAAGTTGTAAAAAATAAGATCTTTAAATGGTGGTCAACATATCTGATAAGTTTAATCTTTTCCAGAGGAACAGCTGACATCTGTAATTAAGACCTGAATATCAATTAATTGGTATCAGGTAATTTCAACTGTACGAATTGGATAATCAATTGACGAAGCCTTGTGCAATTGGACTCCATCCCAAAAAGTTGGTGATAGATAAAATATATAACTTTGAAGATGAATGATTCAATTAGCCAGATTAAAAAGGATATAAGAAAAGAAAACAGGTCTTTGAAGAATAGAGTTCACAGTATTCTTCTGGATAATAAATTTTTGACTGAGCAAATAATACCATTCTTTCCATTTCCAGTAGTGCCGAATGAAAGATGTGGATTATGGTATTGTCAACCAGATTTATTTGAGACGACAAGCTATTTTAAAAGCACCGATGGACATATAAATCAATGGGATTTTAGCACAAGAAGATTGAATTTTCATCTATTCCCACTTTTAGAGAAATATAATGGTATTATAATAGTCGATAGCACACGTCGAGGCAAAAAGATACCCGATGCTTTGAGTAAGACTGTTCCTATTTGGTGTGCTGTGATAAATACTATTATGCTAGAATATTGTAATAACGAAGATGAAAAATTAAGAGAAGTATTATTCGTACCACCTGAAACTGTTTCAAAATCTGAATATAATAGAATAAAAAATAAAATTCCAATTTTAGTGAATAAACTAAAAAGTTTAGACATATTCGACAGCAAGAGGTTATGTGAACAACTTCACGGGAAAATTCTGAGACCATTCTGGGTACACCCAGACTCAAGTCTTTTGCAGTCATCATTCGACCCTTTTACTGGAGAAGTAATATCGGACTTATCCTGGGAAGTGCCTTCAGAAGATGAAAAGATAATACCTATTGTACTTTGCACTGTCAGCTATCAGGTGCAAGATGGAGTTGATATCCGGGATGGTTTTACATACGTACAAGGTGCTGCTGATGACCATGAATTATGGTCTCAGGGCCTAACACCAGAATTATTTTGGTCACATATTGATGCCTTTAATGATATTGACTTATCAGAAGAGACTTTACAGGATTATGTTTCAGATATTTTAGATACTGAGTTAATTAATATAAAGAATTTAAATATTGATGGAGCTTTCAGAACTTTAGAGAAGATTACAGATGAGATATATTTAGGCAATATTATGGATGGTATGGACATAACAGAAAATATGATAAAATCTTTCGAAGATTCATATTCAACAATTTTGATATTTAGTGAGACAGTGAAACTGCTGATCGAAGAGGATCACGAAACTCCTTCTAAGATCGAAAAAATGGCCGGTAACTACATCCAGTTATACAAATTACAAAGTGGATCAAAAAAGAGTTCGAAAGAATTAAGAAATCATATTCCAAACATTTATGAAAATCTGGTAACTAAGTTTAATTCAAATGATGCGAACAAAAAACCTATACTAGTTTGTTGTAATAGCGGGTCAGATATGTCTATCGCGGTAATACTAATTGTATTATGCAAGTTCTACGACTTAAATTGGCAAAGAACATCTGAACCTCCTGAGATCAATAAAATTACCATCAGAAAACATCTAACTAAACTCATATCACACCTTAATGGAAGAAATGTCAACCCATCTAGAGCTACATTAAATAGTGTAAACGACTTCTTGATGTAACTGCATATATACAAATATACCTATGCAAAGCTGCATGATCGCTTAAAACTACCCATTACTAAGCCCTGAAGTTCCTTATCATCTATACCATTCTGGAATTAAATACATTACCATTACATATTTTATAAAGTATAGAATAAGTCATTAACATATTATAGAATCATGAAACCATCAAAATATTTACATCTAGTTCTTATATCGAGGGCCTATTGCTTCCATCTTTAAAGATTTTTCCCTTTCACTATAAATTTTTAACGATATCCGAAGCTTCGAATCTTAAAACTTTAGTGAATTAAAGATATTTGATGAAACAAAATTAATCTATTAGAGTGTTTATTTTCTTTTTATAAATTATTTACTTCTCATTAATTCAAGATGTAACATTTACTGTCCACTTTTATCCTCTATTTGAACTAATAATCTGACAACTATAAATCGTCAATAAATAGAATTGGAGAATCTTAAAAAAAAAAGCCTATTCTGCTTTATTGGTGATGAGAGTTTACCAAAATGTTTCTTTAACAGGGGTAAGAAATGTATCGGTCTCATATAATCTTTTAATGATACCCCACATTTATAATATATTCAACAAATACAAATATACAAATGGGAGGGCCGCATCTCAAATACGTCCATTTACAAATAATTCAGTAATATGCTGTCCGAATAATACAAATGCTTTAGTCATAAAAAGAAATATCGAGTCAATTAGTGATTATAGATCAACTAATAACATGGGTAAAGTTAATCTTTTAGCAAAAGCATTTATTGAAAATGATATAAAATCTATATTAAAGATATTTTTGCATCAGGATAAACATTCAAATGTTTCAATTTTGAGAGAACAAATTGAGAATAAAATTATTACAATCAATCAGTATTCAATTTTCATTAATAAAATCATAAAACCAAATGGAGTATTAATTGATGATGAAACATTAAAGAGTTTTAAATTTGAAGAAAATCCAGAATTAATATTTCGTCTATTTGAACTATATAAAAATGCGATAAAAGATGAGGAACTGAATTATCTTCATTTGCAAGATTTGAATCTTTTCATCAATTACTTTATAATTAATGGTCAACTTTCAAAAGCAACTAACATTATAGTTTTTATTGTGGATAAGAAGGGCCCAATAGTAAATATTAGCCATACAAATACACTAATCCATTATCTTCAATTGCTATGCGGAGGATTACCACGATATTGGAAAGTTAAGGATAAATCAACACTTTTTACTAATACTAATAGATTTGGACACTCTTTAGCTGACAATAAATCTAGATTAGGTCTTAAGTTCTCCAAAATAAAATTATCGAATGCATATAAAATACTAGAACCAAATGGTGTGCTGGAAATTGCTAATAAAATTCTTCAAGATGAGAAATGGAAAAATACTAAAGATAGCAAATTAGATGCTGCAATTATCTACTCGTTATGCTATTCTGGTCAAATATCCAATATAGCCCCATATATACGATTAAGATGGGATATTGATATATTGGGATCGAGTAATATCGTAGCAAAAGATAGCTCTGTTAATCAGATGTCCCACAAGACAATTCCATCCGAGATGATGGAGGCTCTATTTTCTGCATATTGTTACCATTATAAGTCAACTGATAATGCTATCCATATACTAGACAATGTCATGACATCGCACCCAGATGTAGTCCTGAATCAGACTTTTTGGAGGCGATTTATTCAATGGACCATGTTATATTGGAATCCAAAAGTTGATAAAAAAGGGAAAATGGTTTACAGATATATAGATATTTTACTTAATTATCACAAAGAACGAGGTATTCAAGTACCTTTGGATGAAGGTATCCTGAATGAACTTTATGTTTATATTCACCACACCAGGAAAGGTAATTTAGCATTAAAAATTATTCAAGAAATGATGACACCTATATATTATCAGAGGCCGGAGGAGATAACTGATGGTATTAGAAATCTATTGAGTAAGTTCCAAAAGGTTGTAATCTTTACTTATATGATTAAGAATACTATGTCGTCTTCTAATGATTTCATCAGCAAATGGTCACTTGACCAACATAATAAATCTGAATTAACTGCATTTGTGAAAGGAAAACTTTCTAAGCGGGCAAAAACACATAACTCTAAAGCCTTAAAACGTAAATTTAACGAAAATATTGATACATATCTAGCAGATGATGATAGGCTGCTTGGTGATCTTTGGTGAACTCATCATAATATTGAATAACTACCTTACTATAACGTTCCTCATACTACCTTCTGTAAATCATTCCTGAGAAATGTAAATATAATTGAAATTATGTAAATAGATATACAATTAAATATTATTCTTTGATAAATTAGATTTCACTTTTCTGTCGTTTTTTAGAAATCATCAACTTTTAAATCGTTTATAAATACAAATCTCGAGAAACTCCACCATCCATATCTGAACCAAACCATTTGTGATTTGTGACTATTCAACATTGACGAAAATGCTAATATATATTGTTGAAACGAATTAATGAATTGAATGTTTAGATTATCCTTAAAATGATTATCCAGCATAAATTTGTTTAAGTTGAATAGTTTATATTTTTCATTTATGGTGTTAATGAAAAATTTTAATATAGTAGGAATGAAAGAACTATATTTCAATGCAATATTCGATCCATGGCTTTCAAGAAGTAACAATAAATAATTGTCAGGAGTGTACTTATTATTTTTAAATGACATTACTGCATCATGGCAAGCGATATGATTTGGATGATTCGAGACACCTACCGAATCAAATGTGATCAATAGATGTCCAATCCCACTAGATGTTGTATCCGTTTCAGAGCTAGTGTACATGGTGAGTACTTGATCTATATCTTTGACTATAGAAGGTATATCCCAAACCTGGTCCATTCCATCATGATAATCGAATTGATGCAATATAACTTCTCTATTGAATCCTTTTCTTCTATTATTCAGTAGCATCGATAAGGAATCCCTTAATTCATTACTTCTTAAATCGCCAATAAAACTTCCATCAACATCTACTCCCTTTGACAAGCATATCACATTAAATGGTATATCTATTGGAATAATGCTATTGAGTTGCAATAATGTAGGGGTAAAGAACATAACTTCATCATCAGGATGGGCAATAATTAATGTGACCGATTTCAATGTTTCTCTAGCAGTATTCAACAACACATTTGCATTGAATTCTTTATAATTTTTAACCTCAATGTTGGGACTCAGCCAAATGTATACCAACCAAATTATGAAATAAAATTTTAATAATTTAAACAGAATACGCATCGATGAAATAAACTGTATTATCGAGATGACACTTCTTCTTCTCTTTTGCTTACCTTTTGCAACAAGTATAAAATTAGCTCACTTTAAGGTTTCTCTTTCTCAACGACTAGCGACTTAGTCAATGAACAACTTTTTTCACCGAAGAGACAGTTAATATAATATATAATAACAAATGATACAGTACAAAGATTCCAACCCTATACACTTTTACAATATTTGTAAGACGATCGATCACAGTCATCCTTCTCTAAATACTATAAAGATCTCCAAGACATCTCGAGAAGACAAAAAGGGACCTTTAAAATTTCACTTTTTTTGTTCCCAAAAAGTTTCATTTCGAAACACACAGTTAAGAAAATTTATGGGAATTTTTGAACACATTTCCTTGTATATTTTAAATTTAGCACAAAATTATGTGCTAAAAGTTAATTTATTTTAAAGAGACTTTATTCAATTGAGTTTTTAAACAATAAACATATATATTAGATACTGGATATACTATATATATTTATCCAACTTATATTGAACATTCATATTTGAAAATATTTTTGTAAGGGGATATACTTTTGTCTTTAACTTTATTGGGAAAATACAACCATCTCAATAACCGATATAGGGCTTGGCAACAAAATATCTCAATTATAAAACTTTTCATTAATTATTGTAGATTTTTTTTTTAAATTAAGTTTTTGCAAAAAAAAGGTTATTTAAAGAAGAATAATTACCACATACACTATTTTGAGAGGTATTCAACTTTTATACAAAAAGAGTTTATTACTTCTATATCAAATATATCACATATATCAAATATATCAAATATATTAGAGATATTAACATCCAAACACCAATAATAGGAAGAATAAAACCACATATAAATAAAATACAAGAAAATAAAGTATTATGAAATCTTCAAATAAGAAACTTGGTAACGGCCACAACAATAATCAAAATCCGAACAATAACAATTATCACAATCATAACTACAACCACAGTCACAACAGCAATAATCCCCATAACTACAATGATACCTATATATATCAACAACAAGGTGTCAAACCATCAAACTCACAGATCATTCAACCTCAAATGTTCAATCACAGAAATATGAACCCACCATACAATTTCCAGACCAGAAATTACAATTACGGAAATCATGAAGGACACGTTTACAGCAATTTTCAAAATATGCCACAATTAGATTCACCAACACCTACAAACTATTCACAATATGAGAACTATCCACATATGTCTCAGCAATCGCCATTGCCAAATCCTCCCCCAACACCATTTGATTATGCATACGGTGCAACTTTATTACCTTCTCATATTCTAATGAACTCACCTTTCATATCTACGCCAAATAATTCTTATTTACCTTTCCAAGGCAGTCCAACACGAGCTGCATCTTTTAAGAGAGCCCAGACACTATATCCTGCACCTCTTATAATACAGTCGCCATCACCATCAAAACACAGAAAGGAAAAGTTCAAGAATAATGGTAAGAATAAAGCAGATATGAATCATGATCAAAACATGGTAGATAAAACATTTTCAAAAGAATCCAAATTGCAATATAAGATTGGTTATCAGAAACTACCAAAAGGTGATGACACATATCACACAAGATCATTACTATTTGAAAATATCAATAAATCAATTAATCTTCATAATTTTACAGAAAAATTTGTGAATTTTGGATTAATTGAAAGTGTTTATTTGGTACCGTCAAATGAAAAAAACAAGGATTCTGTAAATTCTATATTGTTAAGTTTTACTTCAAGAACTATATGTTTAGATTTTTATAATAGTGTGCTGCAAAAATTAGCTGATTATAAAATTCAATTAGACTCCAAAGAAATGAAATTGAGCTTTGTATCATTATTTTATTTAAAAGATGAGGATAATGAGAACGGCACTAATCCTCAAGATGAGAATAAAAATGATATAGATTCTGGAGCAACTGATGCACAAATAGAAAACAAAAAACAACAAATTGATTTTGATTTGTTGTCATTTATTCAATATCAAGTTACCAATACGGGTGCCACTAGATCACTTTGCATTGAATTGAGTAAACCAATTGTCGAAAAAGAAAATTTTATTGAGAGCTATTTACCATATTTATCACCAAGTGTTGACAAGAGACATATAATCGAATCTCTTTATATTATAGAAAATGATGAGAAAAACAATAAATTTCCACAGCAATATCTGATATTGTCTTTCTTGAACGTTTCCATGGCTGTAGAAGTGCTCAATTATATCAGATCTAATAAATCTGGTACAATTAAAAATTGTTTTTATGTGTCATTTGATAAAACGAAGCAATCTGTATCCAATTCTACTAGACATTCATTCAGTTCAGTTAAAAATGAACCATCTAATCCAAATATTATGGATTCTCCAATAAATAAAAACACTGAAATAGACATTAACGAACTACCCTCTATTTATGACGAGAATGAAATTGAAATTGCAAACAAACTTATTGAATTAGATATTGAAACGGTTACGTTTAATTTAGTGAGATCCGACTATCCTATACACTACATAGAATTTAGAGAAGATTCCTTACCTAATGTTTCAATTTCAAAATATTCTGCATTCTATCCAGATTCGATTATTCAAAGTCCTCAGTCAAACTATATGGATAACATGTGGGCTCCTAAACAATTCTTGTCACCACATGTAGTTCATGAGGAATATATGAATGATAGAAATGATTACAATATGAACATATATGACAATCAGCCATTTAATATGCCAATCTCACAAACATTGCAAACACAATTTGCTTCATCAGCAGATGTTGCGTCAAAAATGGGTGGGGGTGCCGGAAATAGAACCATTTTTATTGGTAACATCAACCCAAGATCCAAAACGGAAGATATCTGTAATGTGACAAGAGGTGGTATTATTCAACAGATTAAATATATCAAAGAGAAAGGTATTTGCTTTGTTATTTTTATTGAAGCACAGGCTGCTGCTCAATTTTATGCAAATTCATTTATAGATCCAATAATTCTTCACAATAACACGTTGAAAATAGGCTGGGGTGATCACCCTGGTCCCTTACCAAAAGCCATTGAATTAGCTGTTACAGTCGGGGCTAGTAGAAACGTCTATGTTAGTTTACCTGAATTTGCATTCAAGGATAAATATATTAATGATCCAAACTATAAGGAATATCATAATAAATACGTTCTTCCTTCAGAAAACCAATTGAGAGAAGATTTTTCAAAATTTGGTGAAATGGAGCAAATTAATTTTTTGAAAGATAAACATTGTTGTTGGATAAATTTCACTAATATACGATCTGCTATAAAATTAGTGGAGTCTGTTAAAAATGAAAATAATAATAATTTTAATGAAAGGTATGAGAATAGATATAAAGGTTTGATTATTGGTTACGGAAAAGACCGTTGTGGTAATGTGAACAAAAATCTTGTTTCGAATAAGAATTCTAGATACTATAGAAAAGTGAAAAAGCCTTCGTATAACATCCGTCTTCAGCAATTAGAAGAAGAAAGGAGAAAAACTGACAAATTAAAACAGGTTGAAAATACTGGCATAAATTTGGCATCTCTTGGTATCACTACCTCTACGAAAGAAATCAAAGATTCTGACGATCTGTCCTTGAATAAGTTGAAACTAGAAGATTCCAGTAAAGAAAATATTCTAGAAAATGACGATGACGTGGATGATTCGGCTTCCAATTCTTCAACAGATGTTGAATTAATTATTAATTCACCAGCAAATATCGTGAAAAAACATAATAATAAAAGAGCTGTACCTCACAACCTCAACCTAGGTGAATTACCTAAGGCTGATGAAATAAAATTAGAAGGAAATGGTCCTTTTGGCCCTGGTAAACTTTCTCATGACTACATTAAAGCCAACAATGGACATTCATATAACAATAAAAAAGATAGAAATAGAAGAAGTTCAAACAAAAAGATTATACCAGGTTCTGATGTAATGTCACAGTATTTAGCACAAGTCCAACATTCTACATTCATGTATGCAGCTAATGTTTTGAATGCTTCTGTAGATGAACCTGAATTTTATGGCGAAAATGATATTGATTTTGCATAGTCCTATATTTTATTTAAAATTTT
The DNA here is from genome assembly GCA_030568035.1 of Tetrapisispora nanseiensis. Taxonomy (NCBI): domain Eukaryota; kingdom Fungi; phylum Ascomycota; class Saccharomycetes; order Saccharomycetales; family Saccharomycetaceae; genus Tetrapisispora; species Tetrapisispora nanseiensis. The sequence goes on along the minus strand of JAJLTH010000063.1, from coordinate 45,680 downwards.
TTATTATTAACATGCAATTATAGCAAATACAATATTATGTAAATTTTTATATATTAATACAATTGATTTAATATCAGTATAGCATCAGAATTGTAATACTGTTTTCATACATTAAGATCTTAATCTGTCGACTGCATTTTTAATTTCTTGTATATCTGATGGAGTAGTTCTACAACATCCACCAATAATATGAACATTATTATTTACATAGATTTTTACTAGTTCATCCCAAGTTGCATCTATTGACGTTCCTCTTGACCAGGTTTTGCTTTTCTGATCATATATTTCTCCACTATTCGGATAAGCGATTAATTTTAAATGTGGCACTACTTTTCTTAGTTTTTCGATGTTCTTGGTCGAATAGGCATAACTTATACAGTTACCTCCAGCATAAAGCAAATTACTATTTTTCCCTTTATATTTAGAGAATAACCTTCCAATTTCTTCAAAATTTGTACCGTCTCTGAGGCCATTTTCATCATTTAGTGATAATGAAATAAAAAATGGTTTAGAAATGATATCTTCACCCCAAGAAAGGATAGCTTCAAGTTCATATTTATTGGCAATAGTTTCAAAGCCGATGATATCAATATTATCATCATTATTAAAAGCATTAATTTGTGGTTTAAAATAACTTAAAAAGTCAATAGTATTTGGCAATGGACCGTAATCACCATTATATTCGGCACCAAGTTTTGCTGCATATGTCCCGATACAACCCAACAAATAGTTATCATCACCAATGCAATCTCTACAAAACCCTGATATTTTTTTCAATAATTCTGTGTATTCTTGTAAACTCTTAATTTCTGTATTTTCTGATACTAAAGAGAAACTTGTTTGATAAGTTATAGTTGATAGTATATTAGCACCTGCATTCTTATAATCATCAAACATTCCTTCTATATTTCTTCTTTCATCATTTTCAATGCTGTCGTTCCAAAATTTATCGTCAAGAAATGCATTCGTAGACCAGAGTGGTAAACGGATATCAACACCTCTATTCTCTAATTCAGTACCTTGACCACCATCAAGAACAAATATTTCATCCTGATTCTCTTCAATAAATTTTTTAAAGGGAACTCGCATCTTTTCCAAACTTTTACGAATGTCGTGATCAGTTGAGTCGTTGGTGTATCATAAACTGTTGCAAACACCAAAATACAACAATTAATAGGACATGGAGAAAAGATGTGATAGACTTATACACAAATCAATCATATATATCACTCTTTTATATCGAGAATTTATGATTCTTCATCAAATGAAAAATTTCAGTCATCTCTTTTGAAATATCAAATAATAAAAAAGCCACACTTTTATGACTGCTTCATTTTGGTTTTTATATGTGCGACGCCAAGAAGGGCTTTTAATTGGAATTTATAAGTGTCTCTGTAACAGACACTTATTATTGCAACAATGTGATGCATTTGCTTTATCTAGTTTGATAAGATACTAAAAGTTTACTTAACACATATCATTATCATGTCACAAATAGAAATAATCACCTTGCTAAGATACTCTTGGTGAATTCGACCCTTTCAAAAACTGAAGTATGAGACCTATCAAAACTGTCTCCATATTGAAGGGTAGTTCTTGGAACTGTAATATATAAGTATTTCAATGGTTTTTATGAATCAGGCTAATATTTCTTAACTGAGATAACTGATGAATCAACTCAATGAATACTCGTTCTAACTCTGCTTACTTGGACAAACCAGAGTAAAGTTAGCAGTAGCCTCAATCACTGAATGGTCAAAAATATTCTATGTCTTCAAAAGAAGCATTGGCTTATTCAAAAATGAAACTTAGTGTTAAATCTGTTTTGAGATTGGTACAATTACATATACTTAAATTTAGGATTCTTTAAATTCAAATTGTTATATATCTCTATTTACTTATTTTCACTATTCATTCTGGTCAGCTAAAAATTTGTTGTTAAACCTGTTTCTTCAGGTCTAAACCATTCTCTCTTCAGGACATCCCAAGTTAGTTTTGCCAGTTTCTTAGCTTCATCTTCTGTATTGGCATTAGCTTCTATGTAAACTTTTAGTTTAGGTTCAGTTCCTGAGCCACGAATTGTAAATCTCACGGTACAGTTATCTGAGTCGAGTGGTTTAGCAGTGATTGTGATCATCTGCGATGAAGGATCAACTGGCAAAGTTGGAATGTAATCCTTCGTGTCAGATTGAAAACCTACTGTAAGATCTCTAAAATTTATGACGGTAAGTTCTGTACCAATATGTGAGATAAAAGTTTCAGAGTCCTTTTTTTGGCCTCTTATATAGTCGAAGACCACTTTAGTCAATGCTAGGTCACTCACCAAATAATAACCATTGTATTCTTTAAATACACCATATTTTTTAAACCCATTCTCTAGAATGTCAAATGGAGACAAATTTTCACCCATTTGCCATTGATAATATGCTTGTAAGAAAACAATTGTGGCTGCAATACCATCTTTATCGTGCTCCATTTTAGGAAACATATACCCAATGGCTTCTTCAAATCCAAAAGGTACATAATAGCCTTTCTTTTCTAATTCACAGGATTTATTACCTATCCACTTAAACCCAGTTAAAGTATCTTCATAATGGAATCCTTCAACATCAGCCATTTTTTTAATCATCTGTGATGACACAGTTGAATTTACCATTGCTAGGGGATACTCATTTTTTGCTGATTCCGGCATGTTTTCATATTGTTTCCATAAAAAGTATGCAAAAAGAAATCCTATTTCATTACCACTTAGTTGTTGGAATTCACTAGTTTTATTATTCTTAACTGCAACTGAGAATCTATCTGCATCAGGGTCATTTGCAACAACAAGATTGATATTATATTTTTTTGCATATTCTATACCAATGTCCAAGGCACCTTTCTCTTCAGGGTTGGGGAAACTTACAGTTGGGAACGAGGGGTCTGGAACACATTGTTCTGCAACGCAAACATAATCCGACTTCTCAATTAAATTTAAACAACTTGATGAAATACGATGAAAGATTTGGTAACCTACACCATGCATTGGAGTATATACAAACCATGGTTTTCTCTCCTTAATCTCAGTTCCGAGATTTACATTTTTAGGGATCAAATACTTGTTCATCTGTAACATATATTGTTGCAAAGCTTCTTCTTTGGCGTAAACAAATCTAGTATCTTCGATAGCCTTCGAGATAACTTTTTCTGTTTCCCAGTTTTCAGCTAATGGTACTAGATTTCTTTCGATCAACTCTGCAATGTTCTTGTCATGAGGTGGTATAATTTGACATCCATTGTTATAGTAGACCTTGTACCCGTTATCCATTTTTGGATTATGACTAGCTGTTATCATTACACCAGCTGATGCACCAAAAAAGTTTATTCCAAAGGGCACCAATGGCGTATGGACAAATTCTCCAGGTGGGTTCAGAAAATATACTTTAAATCCTGCATTTAAGAATACAGTAGCAGTAATTTCTGCAAATTCTTTTGAATGATATCTATGATCATGACCAATAACTACAGATAATTCTAAAGGGAATTGTTGTTTAATATAGGTTGCTAATCCTTGCGAAGCTTGTAATACTGTTAAATCGTTCATTCTGCTGAAACCTGCTTCCATTCGAGATCTTAATCCTGCTGTACCAAATAAAATACGGTTGTCAAGTCTTTTATGCAACTCATTTAAATCATTACACTGGCATAATTGTTTTATCTCATTAATAGTCTCATCATTATTATCATATCTAAACCAAGATCTTATTTTCTCAGCTAGATCATTTGGAATTGTTGAGACAAGGTTATCAATTTCTGTCTCTGTTAACTTCATCTTAGATTAACTTCACTGCAACTTGGTTAGAGTATTTTGTTAATAAGTTATTTCTGTTATATATTGAACTCTAAAACAATCAATTTATATGTTTTATAGTTTGTTTTGTGGATAAACTCCCTAAAATTTTCAGGTAAATTATCTTCATAGGGCATAGCTAAAAATTATCAGCGCTGATTTTTAAAATACGAACAATTCTAAAGGGCACACTGATCAGTGCAAGAACAATCTGTTTGATCCTTAGTGAAAAAAAAAAAGATAATAAATGTTATAATAACTATTTAATGTGGTAAATAATAATTAATATAGATACAACCCAACAGAAATTTGAAATGGAATAATAAGGATGTCGAACTTATTCTTAATGGAGCACTCAAAGTTCATGGAGGTGGAAAATAAGGATTATGATATTTCCTTCTTTTTTTTTTTTACAAAATGCAGTTTATATTAATAATACAATTGGATAAAACGAATTGAAAGTAGCAATGTAATTCACTCAGAACCACTATCATCTAATGCATTCAATAATTCCAAATCTAAATCTGATTCGTCTTCGTCTGCGTTTGATTCATTCCCTATGTTTTCTAAGCGTGGTTTTTTGCTAGGGATTTCATCAATTCCATCAGCATTTTTTGTCCTTTTATTCTCTTCTCTTTTAGCTAATACATCAGCAAATTCATCGAATTCCTCTTCCTCATTCTCTTCATTCTCATTGTCATCATCATTTTCGTCAGAATCAGATTCTGGAATATCTTCTATTTCGTCGTCAACAAGCCATGATGCACCACCAGCAAATAAATCCACCGCAGAATTAGCTTCCGAAAAGTCATGTAGTTCATCACTTTGAATTTGAGGATTATCGTAGGTATTGTTCGAATTTTTCTCTTTTCTTCTTTGTAAATTTTTTTTGAATTCTTCAAGTTCCTTTTCAGAAGCTGCTTGATCAACTTCAAGAATATATGGGCTTTCATCAACATGCTTCCAGGTCGATAAACATTCAAACAGCCAGTCGGGATGCACTATTTTAATGGCAGGTTTAAAAGATTTTGCGACCCTTGCCTTTAGAGTACCTGGTGTTTTTGTTATTATATGCGTAGTATTTTCAGTAATGTCAGATGTAGATGTTGCTCCAAACATTTTAGTCCATAGGACAATGTCAGCTTTTTGTATATCAGTACCTAGTGGGATCAAACCAGAAAAAACAAAATAAGAATTTTGAAAAACTGAACTTTTCATTTTTGGCATCAAATTCTGAATGCTTACTCCATTGTTATTGCCATTTCTTTCTTCCAACGTTTTATAAAATTTAACTTGAACATCAACCAAAAGTTTTTGTAAATATAATAATTCATCATCATCATCTCTTAATAAACGCTGATTGAGCATATGCTTTTGTAATTCTGCAAGTGGTCTATTTTGTTGTTGAACTTCAAGGGAAGCAGAATATTCAATCTTTTTTGTAATATCTTCATTTTTCACTTGGGCAACAGCATCTTCTCCAAGAGCTGCTGACTTATGACTTAAGTCTGCTTCTTGACGTTTTACTTCTTCATCTATTTTTTCTTGTAATTTCTTTTCTGTATCAATTATATCGGTCAATAATTCTTCTGATTCTTCATCCTTTTCTTTAGAATGGTTTCTTCTTCCCATTTGTAGCATAGTGGTCTGTTGACGTGGTAAAAAATTTGAATTAATATCACCAATACCTACAAAAAAATTATATGGTGTAACTTTGATTAAATTTGGAGACCAATTCCAAACATCACCTCTATCATCAATGATCACAACCATTGATTGATCAGTTGGAAACAATCTCTCTAGAGATTTATGTGTCAGAGATCCATTTTCATTACGGGATAAAATACGATTGCCAAATAAACTATCATCAGGGTCAATAATTTTTGCAATTTCTTCAGCATAAGCTCTTGTAGCCATTGTATATATATGCATTTCATATATTGGTGCTACTTTCTCGAAAAATTCTTTTAGACCTGGTCTCACCTTGACGTAGTATGTACATTTATGCGCTGGTGGTCTAGGTCCAACGTACATTGGTGGTAAAATTGGTTCTTCTTCCAAAACAAATGATTTTACATTTCTCAGAGTTTCATAGTTTGGATTTGAGGGATCATTTTTCCACTCTGCAATAGTAGGATCCACACCACAATGAATAACAGTTTGATCTAAATCAACCACTAGAATCAATTTCTTATCCTTGATTAATCTTGACTTATTAGTTTCACCAATGTTACTAGCTTCTTGTCTGCTCACTTTTAAATTTGTATCCGTGTGTGAAATTGTCAGACTAGCGCTTACTTGATCTCTTTCGTCCACTTCTTTTCCACACATTGTACATATACCTGCATAAACAATGTCATGGTTACAGGGCCTCTTAATTTCACAGATGATACCGTTAGAATCTACAATTTCATCACCGATATCTACATTCCAACCCATTAAACTTCCTTCAAATGGGGCTTCAAAAAATTCAATCGACTCCCTTATCGTTTTCTTTGACTGATCACCTTCCTGAACGTTACCATTAATATCCAATTCATCCGGAGATTTTGCAATTTCAACAATATACCAAAACTTGTAAGCAAATAATCTATCACCTTTCTCTATCTTACTGCCCACTGGAGCAATGAGCTTCGTGATAGTAATGGGATAAGGCATTCCAATTGGGAATTTCACTGGAGTTGCCATTAGTGTATTCAAAAAACCATATATATCAATATATATGTTTAGTAATATTAATAATCAACCTTGCACACTAAATGAGGGTTGAAAGTTTTATTTTAAAATCTCCTTTTCCTTAGAATTTCTTCTTATCTAATTCAATGACAGTTTCTTTAACAGTACCGAATAAACAAATTATATAAATACAACTGTGAAAAAAATATTATTAGTTGTGAAAGTGGGTTGTTCTCAATTGTTTAAATATACTTGAATGATCTAATAACGACTTCTACTTTAATATATCTAACATTTACATTTTGATAAGTTATCAAATGTTTACCAAATTTGAATTTTCGAATTAGTCGGAATACGCTTTTTAATCACCCAAGGTCATAATTATGTCGATGAAGTTCGTTTAAAGAAAGCTCCAAATACAATGAAGTTTTTATGCTTGTGAGTAAATGTTTTACCGGGTTCCAATCATGATTGTTAACTTCTGAATTAAATATCATAATCTTTGAACCACATCTCTATGGATAATCAAAAAAGAAGGAAGTATTATACGGAGTTCCTACAAGAATTACAAATGAAAGGTTCATGGAACAAATAGAAATCGATACTAAGTATAATTTATTAATAAATCAAAATATTGTACATATCAAATGCAGTTATATATACGTATATATTAAGTTGTAGAAATTTTGAATGATGCGTGGGAATCTTTTATTTATTATTTCAAAGTCCATTAGAATCCTTTTTATCACCAATGCCAGGCTCAACGGAAGGAGCTTCTTCTACTTCAGTGTCATTGACAGTAACAGAATTCACATTATATTCTGACGTGTTCTGGTCAATTTTCTCAACGAAATTTTCATTTTTAACAGCTGTTTCTATCTCTGTCTCTCTTGTAGTCTTAACCTCAATTTCGTTTCTTACAATTAGTTCACTCTCTTCTGTAACTTTTTGTTCTTCGATTGAAAGATCTTCTATTATTCCAGTTTCTACCATATTTGTCACCGCAATTACTTCTGAATCATCTTTATTGCCTAATATATTAATATCTTTAGACTGAGATTCATTACCGTTCACTTGCAATGTCTCAGTAAGTTCTTCTGCAACCAACGAGCTATCATTAATTATGCTCGAAGATGCTACTATTGCACTTGCTGAATTATTTTGTGAGCTACCTTGAATCGGTTTTGCTTTAATTTCAAGATCTTGTTCGTTTTCACTACTATCAAAAGCATCCAAAAATCCTCCTTCATCATTATTTGCAAAACTAGATAGATCGATGGCCCCCAATGACTGTGCTTTTTTCATTTTCTCTTGTTCAAGTTCAGCTAATTTTTCAGCTTTTCTTTTCAACCACTCTTCTTGCCTCTTCTTCTTTTCCACGAATGCCTTTTCTTTAACTTCAATTTTGTTTTCATTTAACATAGGAATACTGGTGATAAGATTAAATAGTGATCTCTTTAACATATTTTCAACTTTATTATCAATCACAGCCTTTGACACTTTTTTGCCCGTTTGCTCAGAAATGAATGTAGTCATTTTTAGGAATGGATCGTTGTGTAATCTTTCTTGTCTTTTTTCATATTGCTTAACTTTATTCCTTACAATATCAATTCTTTTATGCACATAATTTTCAATATCAAAATTGTTGCTTGGCAAATGTCCTTCAGATTCTGACGCTTTTTCTTCATCAAAATCATCAAATAAAGAAGTCATTTTTCTCGTATCTAATGGTTTTTCACCATATAATGCATCCATTTCTAACTTTGTAACCTCTATTTCAGAACTATCAATTTTATCAAGGTTTAATAATTTAGAAGTTGTTATTTTTTCACTCTCCAATAAATGCAGTAATGCTTTTTCAGACTTCTTACCTTCTTCAGCAACTTTCTTTCTAATCATTTTGGCATCTGTAATAGGTTTGTTGTATTGTGGTGTAAATTTATATGTATAATCAGGAGGAAAATTCGGTAGCCATTTTGGCATAATATTTTCTAAAGGGTTTGTTATTGGTACAAGCTTCAATGTTTCAGTTGTCGACTCATCTGTATTCGTTTTATCTATTTTCTTATATTCTTTCAGTAGCTCTTTTGTGTTATCTGCCAAATTTTTCAACGCATTATAATCTTCTTTAAACGTTTTCTGAATATATTCCGACTGTTGGTGTGTTATATCAATTTCACTTGGTTCCAAATTAAAACCTCTAAGCCAAAGCTCGATATCAGTTTTACAAACCTCTTTACGTCTTTGTAAAGTGGCTAATTTGCTCATTTGGACAATCATATCTGAAAGCTGTTCATCTGCTAACGACACCAATCTTGTAAATGCAAATTTCGTAATAACTGTATCTTTATTCATCAACTTAAGTTGTAATGCGATAGACTTTGCCAATATCTTTTCCATAGAGTCTTCTGTATCTGCATACTTAAACTCTTTCAATGTCGGTAGGTTTGTTAATTGAACATATCTCTTAGTAAGTATACCATTGATAGCTTCGTCTTTAGTTCCATCCATTGTTGTGTTTCCCACCAATGGCTTAACCGGTTGGTCATTCATAATGTCATTTGATGGCACTTCCTTTCTCACCACATCAGTCATCAGTCAAATTATTTCTGAATTTATATATAGATGCTTATATATAGATTTCCTCACGATTTCTGTTTCGACAAGTTCGAGCTTTCTATCAACGCTTGGGGATTTGAGTAACAAAAAGAAAAAAAACGTCCTCTGTTCAAACTACTTGATTCTCAAGAAACAATAAATGAATAGTACAGTGACTGGCAATACTTGTATAAGAAACCAATATGTTCCATCACTTAAACAATCTCAACTTCTTAAAAAGTTCTCAATTTCCCATTGTCAATGGATATTTTTCAATTAAAAATTGGACGGCTCCGTATTAAAAACTCAACTTGGAAAAGTTGTTCATCATAATGACATTTATCAGGATGGTACGAATTGCAAGAATTATCAGAGTGGTGAACCTGTGAATGTTTAATAGCACTTGTTAGAATAGGTGAATGTAGCTTTGATTGAGCTAATATAGTACAATATGTTTAATGATGTAAAGGACCATAAATCATTGTAGGGGGCAAGTACTCGTACCAGAGTGGGAAGAAAAAGGAAGTTTCTCTTATCTGTAAATTATAAAACTCTTTTATTATATTATATTATTTATTTTGAAAACATATTAGATGTCAAGAGGCATGTTTTTATACACTATTATTTAGCAAAGCATCTAAAGCACCTTGAACTGAACCACCACTACGTCTTAAGGCTGCGATGTTTTGATCAAAATCGAAGAAACCCATATCATTCAATTGTCTCAATTGGGATTCATAACGTACCTCTGGAGGTCTAGTGTCTTCTTCGACTGGTTGTTGTGACTGAAACATGGAGGATAACATCGATGGGTTGAATGCAGGGTATTGTGGTGCACCGGTAGCTCCTGTTGTAGAGCCTGCAGCATTAGCACCACCCATCGCGCCGAATGGATTCATGGCAGGGTTAAATAGAGCAGCAAATGGATTTGCTGCTGCATTAGGATTTGTAGCAGCAGTTGAACCGGATGCACTGGTATTTTCTGTTTCATTTGCGTTTGACTCAGGTGTAGTTTCACCTGGTGCTGGGAATGCAGAATTAGCTCCACCAAAACCAGCACCCATACCATTTCCATCGCCACCCATCATACGAGCCATTTGCATACTTTGTCTGATCATATCAGGATTGGTCAACATTTGTCTGAAGAAAGGGCTTTGGAACATTTCTCTTGCTTGTGGGCCCAATGCCTGTAGTTGAGGGTTTGAGTTTATCATATATTCAACCATTTGTGGGTTTGACAGCATTTCATTCATTTGAGATTGGAAGATAGGGTTATCCAACATGTTCAACATATCGTCTTGGTTTGGCATGTTTGTCAAACCACCATCTGGACCGAACATGTCAGCGGATGGCATTGGCAAGTTATAACCGGCATAACGAGCACTCGTTAAATCTGCCAATGGGTTAAATCCACTGGTTTGGCCAGATGTAATATTCGATGGTACGGTGGTGGATTCGGTTGCTGTTCCACTAGTCACAGCAGCATCAGCTGCAGCAGACTTGGCAGCACCAGAGGAAGCACCGCCCGATTTTACTAAATGGATCGAGTGATCGTCCTGAATCTTATACGATTCAACGGTTTCAGCATCTTTCAAAATCTTACCTGAATATATCAGTCTCTGGTTGGCTGCTGGTATCTCCGAGGCTTTTGCAATGATCTCTTTCAATTCCAATACTGTATTAGAAGGTTCGACAGTGACGTCCCATTTATGTTGACCAGACTTGATGTGAATTGCAATTGCCATAATTCTATATTTTTTTTTTTGTTTACTAGTCTTTGACTAACGTAAGTTCACTTCTCTCACTTTTCTTCTCGTTTATACTTTAAAAAGTTCCTCGATTTACAAGCAGCGAGCTATAAAAAATGACTTATATGTTTACTTCGACATTAATCAACAACAACTAAACATAATGGATAACAAACAAGTGACAAAAAACAAGTGATTAAAAACAATCAATAGATTAAAAATAATCAATTCTATTTAAAAGGTGGCAACAGTTCTTAAAGAATCATTTAATTCCTAAAATTCCTTTTCAACTTTTCTGACTTCCGACTTCGTCTCTCTCTCTCTCTCTACCCGGAGCAAAACCTCCTTCCAATTAAGGTTCCCATCGGATGTTTCATGTTTCAAATTGGGAAGTTATGCACTGGTAGGTTACGATGATAGTTGACATTTCTTATATTTGAATGGTTGTGTTCAAATGGGAAAGTAAACCTATTTGATTGACAACTGGCTCCAAACGTTTATGGCCCGCTAATTAACACACACACACACACACACACACACACACACACTTGAAGTAGAAAATTATTGAAACATAATCGTTGAATGATCTCAATAACAACTGTTCTAATCTCGTTATACATATCGGGGTCTTACGTGGCTGCTATCTATTTTTCCTCTCAAAATATAGAGGACTACAAACGGAAGAGAGATGATCCAAAGGTGGTCAAGTTTCGTATCGAACAGGTCACTAAAATCTCAGTTTTGAATTGTATAGTCGTACCATTTCTTTGGTATTTCATTGATAACTCTGAAAGAACATCGGTTTGGGCATTGTTTTTAAAGACAGGTTTAGTACCAGGTTACTATTACAATGGGGAATTTGATATGTTTTCTTATTGTCTCGATATTCTCAAGGCTATTTCTCTATTATGTTTATTGTACATTGGTGTGATCGTAGACAATTTGTTGTTCTATGTAATCGATCGAAAAAGTAACATGCTAACCGATTTCATGTATGAGATATACTCTTTGTGGGGCTTCAGAAACTATGTATTTGCTCCTATTACTGAAGAATTATTTTACACATCCATGCTAATAACAACACATTTATTATGTAATGGACAATCAGATCTCACTTTCAAACAATGTGTCTGGGGAGTTCCACTGTACTTTGGCTTGGCCCATGTTCACCATGCGTACGAAGAATTGAAAGAAGGAACAAGAACGGTGCCATCCGTGGTGTTATCGACACTGTTCCAATTGTCATACACCACAGTGTTTGGAAGTCTCACAAATTACACGTTTTTAAAAACAGGTGGGAATCTTTGGGCCTGTATTGCATTGCATTCATTTTGCAATTTCATGGGATTCCCACAATCGTCAAAGATCACACAGCATTTCCAATACACAGTACCATTGAAGGACAATGACATGTCACCAAGAGCACGTCTGATAAGAGCATGGTCAAAACTCTACATCGTTCTGTTACTGCTAGGTGTCGTTCTTTTCAAGGACCATTTGCAAAACTGTCTACATAACACTCAGTTCGGGATTGAATTATAGATAGACCCTTCCCAACTGCATGGTATAAACTCCAAATGACTAAATAGTAGATACCCCAACTATATATATATATATATGTATGTATATGTATGTATCTATGAAGGCTTCATTTTTTTTCTTTTTGAATTGGGATTACCAATAAACTATTTGATCTCAGGCTCCCCCCCCCCTTCTCATATTTTGTTTATACATCTTTCGAGTTTCAAAATTGTTACACCAAACTTCATTCTGAACAAGACTATTAGTGTATCATCCAACAATGCCAAGGACCTCATCGCCAACGTCTCTGACACCACAGAGGGTTCCTTTCTTGTAAATGAACCGTTTGTACACTGAAAGTTACCCGCTCGAACTTTTCTCCCTCATTGTGATTCTTTTGAGACGCGTTCCTTTTGAGTGAAATATAAATGAACTGCAACTATAAAGAAAGACTGATCTGTATAGTCAAACTTCTTATGAATTGAGATATATTTGTTGCTCAATTGAGTTGAAGACACTAATATTTTGATTCCTAAACCAATATAAAATTATAGAGTGACTAATCTATCTGATTTTGTTGAATTTGGTTTGCTTGGAGCCACAAGGAAAGACAGAGCTAGACCAAAATAAAAACGAACAAAAGGAAGAATACATATCATTTTATTGAAGAAAATCCTACGGATTTAGAACAAACATAATACCACACAGCCAGAATTGTGTTCTTTTATATTTATGATCCACTTATTTTGAATTCAAGGAAACAACACACAACGAGAGTACAGAATCAACGAAATTCGTACGTTTATTTACTGTGTTCTATATAATCTAAAGTCAGCATTGTACAAACACCAATTGATCATAATAATTAAAAGAAATATATATATATATTATTACTGTTCACGCAATTGACCTCTACTTTCTGTCATTTGGACTTTTTATTTCGCATTTGCTCTATTCCATATTTGCTGTACATAAATAATACATCGCCATGAGTAGTAGAGATGATATACTGACCAAAGAGGAGAAACGGAAATCAGCAGTCCTGATAGCAGCACAATCTCTTGATTTAGAGGTTCAGAATGTTAAAAAATTGAAGAGACTATCTGTTGGATCAATGGATTTGTTACTTGATCCAGAACTAGAATATACTATGGGAGGAAAAGGTGGAGCAATTTTTAAGACAACCACGAACGACAAACAGAAGTTAAGAAATAGTATTATTTCTGACACTGATGTTTCTTTGATCGAATGTGAGACCTCAGACAACATAGAAGAAAATACCGAAATTAACACATCATCATATACACCTAATCAATCAGATGTTTCAGATTCTAGTTTTGAAACAAGTTTTAATAAAACTGGTATAGAATATTTACACAATCCAGATATTGCGATGAACCAAGTAATACCGAATAATAATGATCTAAGATCCATTGACCATAATAGCACCGAACAGAACATATATAATAGCCATAAAAATAATACTCAACTTCGAAGAGGTTTGTCTGGAGTACGATCTTTAAATAGAGGAGGATCAAATAAGCCAAATCAAATTATTAATCAAAAGCAGGGAAGTAAAGATGAAGAAATAACAAAGAATTTACTGTGGGTTCCAGCAAACAAACACCCAAGAGTGAAACCTGAGAATTATGTTGAGTTATTGCAAGACACATTACAAAATATAGATCTCAACAAAGAGGAATCCCAAGTAAGCAAACAAGAATTGGAAAATAAAGATAACGATAAAATGATAACAGAACGTGAGGTACGAAGAAGAAGAAGAATATCTCAAGAATTAAATAGGCACCATTCATCATTGGTGAAAAGACCTACTGGTTTGAGGAATTCTTACTCTGAATTTGAAGAAGATTTTTATGACGCATTAGAACTTGAAGATAGTACTAATAACAGTACAAGTGAAAAATCAGGAACATCTACCGACAGTTTTGATAGAAAATCTGAAGTCTTTAAAGATGGATCTAAAAGCTCTCCAAAGAAGAGTTATGCATCACTAAAAGATATAACGGATGAATTGACACGAATTTCGAATAAAGCTGGCTTATCAAATTCTGATTCAATCAGTTTAGCAAGATCATTAAGTATTGCAGGTTCTGTATCGAGTGATGATATTGACCAGAATGAAAATAGCATGTCTCAAAAATATGGAGGAATGTATAAACAACATAAGAACTCTGAAGATTCCGAGACCGAATTTGCATCTAACATTTTAGTTAGAAATGGTATCACTATTCCAACACGTTCTATAAAAAGAAGCAAATTTGCTACATACAGGATAAGAAATCCAAGTGGTAACCTTTTAGAACATAATAGAAAGTCAAAAAGTGAACCTTCATCGAGAAATGTTACAGGCAATAGCAACAGAACTACTTCAATTGAAATTAATCATGTTAGACATGTAACTGGAGAAAATTCTATTCCTATTTTTGAAACAATCGATGAATTAGATTTGCCAGAAAAATCATTCGAAGATTTAAATGCTCTAGATAAGTCATTCGATGCACCCGATAAGGAATCTGATCTCTCATATATTTCATTTTCACAAGATGATATAACACAATCTAGTGAATCCTCTAATGACAGCGTGTTAGTTCGCCCTGTGCATTCACAATCAATTTTACGAGAAAGGCTAGATTCTGAAGATATAAATAGAGAGGAGAATATAAGTGAAGCATCACCAGACAGCTTGCCAGATAACAAAGAAAACAAAGAAAACAATGATTTTGTTAATTTATCAGTTCCAGAAAGAACTAAATCACAAAAGGTCTTTGCAGAAAAGAGTAATCATTCAAAACATCGCCATTCACCGATTATTACAGTTTCTAAAGCAAATGATTTTAATAAGAATTCAAAAAAAACTTTAAAAGTTTCAACCAAAGAAAATCAAAAAACTGAGGTAAAAACATCTGATATTCCTAAAACTGAGAATGCAGCAGACACAGATATTGAAAGAAATCTCAATATTAAAAGTAAAAAACAAAGTTTAACTAAAAAACAAAGATTTGACAAGAAAATCGTCAGTATTTTTAAGAGGAAAAGTAGCAATAAATATTCACATTCTGAGATAAAAGAAAAGAGGAAAAAGGAACTACCACCTGGTGATACCAGAAAGCTTTCGAACTTGTCTATGGAGTCTTCGAAGTCATCGAATTCTACTGAAGTTGAATCTAATCAAAGAGAGCTAAGTTTAAGTACTTTAGAAAATGAATTATTAACGGGCGCTACAAATGCGGAAGAATTCAGCATTACAGTAGAAATACAACAATCAGGCTTAGACTCAAAGCCAATTGAAATAACTGAGATTGAACAAGAGGATAAGCTTAACTCTTCATTTGATGAAAATACTGATGATTCGTATTCTTACTTTGAACAGTCCAATGAATCTCATAATGGTTTACAGCCCGCAGTTAGTATTACGAGCACCAGAGTTGATACACCTGTAACAGAAATTATTAATGAACTTAGTGATGACGATGACTCTCAAGAGATTACAGGTGGAGCTTTATACACAGAATCCATTCAAGTAAATAGTATCAATACCAGTTACGACACAAGCTATAACTCGACCAAAATTATCGAGCAGGAAGCAAATGTTTTACCTGAATCTCCTCTTCCACCAAGAAAGCTAAATTTTGATGATATTGAAAAATCAGATAGACCAAATGGCCCTATGGAATTTACTGATAGCGCTTTTGGATTTCCATTGCCCAAATTAACAGCTGCCACTGTGATCATGTTCGATCACAGACTTCCTGTCAACGTTGAGAGAGCTATCTATAGATTAAGTCACTTGAAGCTAGGGGATCCAAAGAGGCAATTAAGAGAGCAAATCTTATTGAGTAATTTCATGTATGCGTACCTGCACTTGGTGAACCATTCTTTATATATCGAACAAGCAGAACAGATCGCCAACGAATCAGTGGTTAATACTTCTGAATATGACAATAGTGAGGTTGAGGCAGCATACCTAGACGATTCTTTTGATTCTTCTAAAATGTATCTAGGTAACGGAATCAATGAATACTTAGCAAATGATGTTACAAATAATTACCAAACAGAATCGAATAGTGCCGATGGTTCCATATGCATACCTGATTTGCCTGAATAAAAAATCATGCAATACTAAAATGAGAGTAAAATAGCCATTTTTTGTTGTTAAAACTACAACAAGATATAATAGACAAGCACCGCCTACATCCCACGTAGAAGAACAAGGACAAACACATAATGCATCTAATATTTAGATATTCTACCCCAACCATACAGCATCATTTGTATATGAAATAGATTGCAAGAGCATATAATATCTTTAATATTTAATATAACACATAGTCAAAATAAAATACACTGATTACATATATACTCATAGAGTCTTTTACTGACATCTTCTGTGATAAAGTGTCAAAGGAAATTTTTATAGTATCACAACATACGACTCTAAAATTTTAAAGCGATGATGTTAGATCTTGTACAGGTTAAGACTGTTCCACTATCTGTAGAAGTGTCCTTTAGAAGGTATATAAATTAGTTCCATTATGTTGTCGACGTTTTCCAAGTTATTTACAGACCGTTTGATTTCGGTAAGAGAACTCTCCAAATAGGATCTTGGAAAGATAGCCGAATTAACCTCTCTTTAAATCAATCGAATATGGCCGGTGAAAGTGCTCCTTACAGAATGTTGGTCCTATTGGAGGAACCATTAGAGGAAGCTATTGAGAATCTAACAAAGGAAGACGATGTTAAAAGTGACACCACAGACAATGAGAAGCCATCAAAATCGCATGAATTCATAGACGAATTAGTACTGCCATTCAATGTCGATGAGTTGGACATGCTAAACGAATGGTTTGACAAATTTGATGAAGAAATCTGCATACCAAATGAGGGTCACATAAAGTACGAGATTACTAGCGATGGTTTGATTGTTTTGATTCTTGATAAAGAAATTGAGCATATGGTATCAAAAGTGAAAGATTTTGTTGCTGAAAACCAAAACGTTGAATAGACATTCTGATTACCTGGGCCTTCCAGATAGTGTCCGTTAGAGATTGTCATAGTTGCATACCAGCTAAGATTGCCATATTGTCCCGAATTTGAGCATCTCGAGATACTATTGAGACTTATTTTTTGTCCATTAATTTAGCATAACATATAATAGAAACATAGAGGTGTAGGCATGTGGGGGGAGACTCGATATATATACGTAGATTATATTATATAACACACTTCAATACAATGAAAATGTAATAAGAAATAATGATCAGGTATTTAATATCTAATCAAAGGTGAGGTCTATCTGAGCAATAGTTCCTGCAGTCTCGATCCCGATAACTCGAGACCATACAGAGTTGATCATGTTAGATTCGCGAGAGGTTGCTGCCACTTGACTGTGTGTGTTTGGTTATATATATATATATGTGTGTGTGTGTGTATATATAAATACCAGTCCTTTTTAGGATAATTCTTCATCACCATCTGAGGTCGAATCGGTTGATTGGTGATGATGGCAGAACCAGAATGAAACCCCTAACCAGAGCACCAGCAAACCCTAATAAAACAACCACAACAGCAAGCCCTACATACATAGGGCTTAACTTTAACATCATATCATATGAATTACCCGGCCAAACACGTACCCGATTCGGCAAAAACAAAACAAACCACAAAAAGAAAAAAAAAACATCAAATTTTTTGGGTGTTCTTCTGCGCCCGTTTCTGGCGGGGAAACAGAAACACGCGACACCAGGCGCGCCTCTGGGCGATCCGATTTTTAATCTCGTGACAATATTTTTTTTATTTTTGTGTAGTGGGTGGGATGGAAGGAATCTTTAAAGTAAACAATGAAACTCTGTCAGATTTGTATTGGATTCTGTGAACTATGTTACAATCTTATTACAATCCTTGTTGGATGATCCATTTGTCTACTAGATCAGAGTTTTTTTGGAAACCTCTTTGGCGTGGTTTATTGGAAACCTCTATGTTGTGATTAGTCTTTTAAATCGAACCCAGTGGTTATTTTCTTTGTTTCGAGATCTGTGCGTTCCCTCCCCCTCATCCCCCACCCCATCCCTCCCATTTGTTTACGCTAACTATCGATATACATATATTTAACGTTACACCTCCCCATTTCATCATCCATCTCGAAAGAATTCGATATAAAATACAAGAAATTCATTCATATTTAAATACGTGGTATATATTATTCCTGAACTAGAGATAAACAAGTATCATATCTGAGAAAACATAGATCAATTTAATTAATCAAAACTCAATAAATAATTAAAACAATACACATTAACTAGAAAAAAATGAGAGAAGTTATTAGTATTAATGTCGGACAGGCTGGTTGTCAAATTGGTAATGCTTGTTGGGAATTGTATTCTTTAGAGCATGGTATCAGACCCGATGGTTACTTGCAAGAAGGTTTGACGAAACCAAAAGGTGGCGAAGAAGGTTTTTCTACTTTCTTTTACGAAACAGGAACAGGTAAGTTCGTTCCTCGTGCCGTCTATGTGGATTTAGAACCAAACGTCATCGACGAAGTGCGTACTGGTGCTTACAAAGATCTGTTCCACCCAGAACAATTGATAAACGGTAAAGAAGATGCTGCAAATAACTATGCAAGAGGTCACTACACCGTGGGAAGAGAATTACTCGATGACATCCTGGACAGAATCAGAAAAATCTCCGACCAATGTGATGGTTTACAAGGTTTCTTATTTACTCACTCTTTGGGTGGTGGTACCGGTTCGGGTTTAGGTTCTTTATTATTGGAACAGTTGTCCTTAGACTACGGTAAAAAATCCAAACTAGAATTCGCCGTATACCCAGCACCACAAACATCTACATCCGTTGTAGAACCATATAACACAGTCCTAACTACACATACAACTTTGGAACATGCTGACTGTACATTCATGGTTGATAATGAAGCCATTTATGACATGTGCAAAAAAAACCTTGATATTCCAAGACCTAGTTTTTCTAACTTGAACAATTTGATTGCCCAAGTTGTCTCTTCCGTCACTGCCTCTCTAAGATTTGACGGTTCACTAAATGTCGATTTAAATGAGTTCCAAACCAACTTAGTCCCATACCCAAGAATCCATTTCCCATTAGTTTCCTACGCTCCTATCCTATCAAAGAGTAAAGTATCTCATGAATCTAATACTGTTGCAGAAATAACTAATGCTTGTTTCGAACCATCTAATCAAATGGTTAAATGTGACCCTAGATCAGGTAAATATATGGCCAACTGTTTATTATACCGAGGTGATGTTGTTACAAGAGATGTTCAAAGCGCTGTTGCTCAAATTAAAAACAAAAAGACCGTCCAAATGGTTGACTGGTGTCCAACTGGTTTCAAGATTGGTATTTGTTATGAACCACCAACTGCTACCCCAAGCTCTCAATTAGCAGATATTAATAGAGCTGTTTGTATGTTATCCAATACAACTGCTATTGCAGAAGCATGGAAGAGAATCGACAGAAAATTCGATCTAATGTATGCCAAGCGTGCTTTCGTTCATTGGTATGTCGGTGAAGGTATGGAAGAAGGTGAATTTACTGAAGCTAGAGAAGATTTAGCTGCTTTAGAAAGAGATTATATCGAAGTTGGTGCTGACTCATACGTTGATGAAGAATTCTGAGAACATTTTTACAGCATAATAATTATTAGTCATCTTCAATTTTGTTATCAAACTATAATCGATCAATAAAAGAATTATAGTTTTATTCACAATGTAATTTTACTTCACAATTGGCTTTTCAAATCATTATTTTAATATTAAATTTTACTTCATTATAAACTTAATTTCGGAAAATTATAGTAAATGTATCATCATTTACTACTTGGTGGAGTTGTTGAAATTCTATCTTACTACAAAAAGTAACGAATTTTTGTTTATATGTTATCTATACATTCAATAGTTTATATACCCATAACACATTACAACTATTTCCAAATAAAAAATTCAAAAAAAACACAAGTTTAAAGTATATAAAACTTACAGAATAACTACACATCATTAGATTTTGAAACCAAAGAATTTTGAAACTGATTGATTTTTACCTCTTGGGACATTCAATTTTTTGTTCGAAGGTTGTTCTTTAAGTAACTGATCTTGACGTCTTTTATGGTTCACTCTTTGGTAACGAGTGTATGCAAATATTGATGAATTTTCTAAATTATTAGTATTATAAGTGATCGATTCATATCGATACAACCTTATCGGCTTTCTCCTTGCAAAAGAGTATTTTATATGGATATCAAGTACTAAATTGTTGTCATTGATAATATCTCCTGTGAAGTTTGTTTTTGACAGGTATTTTTCGTAAATAGTTTTGTCGGTATCCCAGTGCAACTCCATTGGTTTAATTTCCCTTGCAATGAGGGGGATCTCAGTTATTATTTGGGGTTTGATATTTGCCTCTAGCACTTCAAGATTTTCTAATGATTCGAATAGATCATAAAATATTTTGGGGTTTCTCAACTGGGGCAACGATAAGATTGATAAACGTTTCCATTTATCAGAAGACATACCTAATGCTGAGATCCACATCCTAATAATATTTTCAATCTTATTGGGTTGATTTTCATCAGATATTAACTCTATGGATAAAGCTTTGAGACTTCTAATGTTAGTTAAAGGTATTAGATCCGTGTATTTTAATTTAAGATTCATCACGGTCATGAAATCGCAATTAAAGGAAAACTTATTAGCAATATCATTGAAGAATGTTACTGTTGATCTAATATCAAACATCTCATTATTGCGATCGAGCACCAATGATTCATACCGATAAGAAAACGCATCTTTATCTTTATATGCATGGGTCAGTTCTATAAAGCTTTTAAAGAGTAAAAAAATCTCCAGATTATCTCCATGGTACATTACAATATATCTCCATATAGCCCATAGATATGCTTGGTTATGTTTTAAGCTTCTAATGATCGTTTGTAAATGTGGTAGGTTCAATTGTTGCGAGCATATATACTTCGCAATACCTATGCAGCATATATTGGATAACGTATCTATATGATTAGGCAATATCGAATTATATTTCTTCAATGCAAAATCTTGATGATGCTGGAACCATTTTGACATTCGATGATTTTTTAATGAACTTTCCTATTTATTCCATTCTCTCTTGTAACAAAAGGCCCTTGTGCTCTTTATAATTTCTACCACAAACTGGAATTTCAAATTGCTGCGTTTGCTTGATGCTTTCGGAACTTTGAAATAAGAATCTTTAACACAAAATATGAGTAATCATATAGTTAGAATTCAATTGATCTGAATTTTAACTTGCCGTTTAAACATATACCTGTTCAATTATATGTGTTGAGAGGTTGGGCAAATTCTTTTTAACAACATCGATTTTTAAGTGACGATTTAAATTTTGATCCCAAACTTTTTTTACCCGCATCCACTGAAATGCGTCAAATAATTATGATCCTCTCGAGCTCAAATAAAGCAACCCAAATTACAACATTTATTCAATTTCACTGACTATATAACTCAATTAATCTGTTTGAATTATTGACTTAATTGAAATATTATTTATGCAAGTACATCATGCTATTAACTGTTGTTTGATCAACTCTACTTATAAACAAGGAAAGCGAGAATCAAGAGAATCCAAGAAGTTTCGAGCAGTAATTGTTATTGTTTTTATTCATTTTTGATTTGATTTCAGTGAATTTAAAGAATATAGCTTTACTAAAATCACAAACAAAACTAAATATAACATATAAGGTGATTCCAATTAGTTTGTTAAAATTTATTTAATTCGTAGTTTTGGTTTGTTATAATTAATAATATTCATTTTTTTGCTGTCATATTCAAGTTTATTAGATTGTGTTTGTTTTTCTTTTTAATTGCATTCAACTATTTACAACATTTTTATTCTATATCATTGGAACTCTAATTAGATAAACAAAGTTTTGAAACAATAATTTTACAACATGAGCATAGGCCATAGTTCTGAAGGTATTAAGAATTTTGTCTTTAAAAATTGGGCTGGTATTTATACTTGCAAACCACAACTATTTTTTCAACCAACTACTACCAATGATGTTGTTGATATCGTCAACAAGGCAAGAAATGAAAAGAAGACAATTGTGACTGTCGGTTCGGGCCATTCACCTAGTAATATGTGTATGACTACTGAATGGTTACTAAATTTAGACAACTTAAATAAAGTTATAGAATACCATGAGAATACAGAACAACATTACATGGACGTTACAGTAGATGCAGGTATCAGAGTCTATCAGTTAAATGAATGGTTAGCCGAAAAGGGGTATGCGATTCAGAACTTAGGCTCTATTTCAGAACAAAGTGTTGCTGGTATTATTTCAACTGGTACACACGGTTCTTCCCCTTATCATGGGTTAGTTTCTTCAAATTTTGTCAATTTAACAATCGTCAATGGTAAAGGTGAAACTGTCTTTTTAGATTCTGAAAATAATCCAGAAATATTCAGAGCTGCCTTGCTATCACTAGGTAAAATTGGGATTATCGTGAAAGCTACTATAAGGACAGTTCCAGCTTTCAATATTAGGTCAACGCAAGAAATCATTAAGTTTGAAACCTTGCTTGAGAAATGGGACACCATTTGGACCTCAAGTGAATTTATCAGAGTTTGGTGGTATCCATACACTAGAAAATGTGTGCTTTGGAGAGGTGTCAAAACTAATGAAGATGTAACATCAAATAGATATTCTTGGTGGGGTACACGTATAGGGAGGTTTTTCTATGAAACTTTACTTTACATATCTGTTAGAGTATACCCTCCATTAACACCTTATATCGAAGAATTTGTTTTTAGTAGACAGTACGGTACAGTAGAGACATATGGTAATGGAGACATTTCAGTTGGTACATCTGTCACGAGTTTGAATATGGATTGTTTATTTTCACAATTCGTTGATGAATGGGGTTGTCCTTTGGAAAATGGTCCTGAAATTTTACGTTCTTTGGATCATTATATTATACAAGCATCTAACGCTAAAGAATTTTACGTCCATGTTCCAATGGAGATTCGTTGTTCCAATACCACTTTGCCAGAGAAGCCACTTGATTATTCAAGAAGAACTTCTATTAGTCCTGGTCCTGTCTATGGTAATTTGTTACGTCCATATTTAGACAATACTCCATCTCATTGCAGATACGCTCCTCTATCAGATGTAACCAATGGTCAATTGACTTTATACATCAACGCTACTATTTACAGACCGTTCAATTATAACACACCAATCTACAAATGGTACAAATTGTTTGAAAATACAATGGCAGCTGCTAGTGGTAAGCCACACTGGGCTAAGAACTTTTTAGGGTCCAGAGATTATGCGTTAACTGACGTCAAAGATGAATCCGAGTATGCAGATTACGAGATGAGAGGAATGGCCAGAAAAATAAATGAATGGTATGGCGATGATTTAAGAAAGTTCCAAGATATTAGAAGACAGCAAGATCCAGAAAATATTTTTATCTCAAATAAAGAATGGGCTCTTCGTAATGGGATTATAACAACAAACGATTTGAATTGAATGAACCAAAAAGAACCAAATTGGAAAAAATATGAGAATATAAATGCAAACATTTGTATTGAGAATTAATACTTTCCAAATTGAAATTACCAATCTTTTTATATACAAGAACAATTAGTTTACTTTACAGTTTTTGATCACCGCATGCCTGTATATAGCAAATACAAATTCCTAAAATAAATATGCTTAACGATCTAGAATAATTCTTGCCTAATACACTCACAGTTTGCAACCTGAAACGTCGCAACGATTAAATCAATTAATAATTAATTAATAATAATACTATCTCGAAGATAGATGGCATATATAATTAACATTCACTTCCCTGACATCTTAAACAAAAATTTGTTCTGAGGAATTTTCGATCTTATTTTTATAATTAATTTTCAAATTTACTGTAGAAAGCTCCTAGAAAACATGAAATTTCATGTTTTGAAAAATGTGATGATTTCGATGACAAATTGAAATTGTTTATGATACAAATGCTTCTCTCATGTATATATATATATATATATGACAATGTTTACTCTAATTTAGTCATAAATCGACTTAGCTTCTCTTTATATTATTTGAAAAGAATCACAGATAGCTATCGTATTTTCTATTTGCCTCAATTGATTTGGTTAGAGAAGATAAACCAATAATTTTATTATGTCCAAAATCACAAAAGAGCAACAAGAACAATTGGAAGGTTTTAATATCTTAGATGACCCAATTCATGGTATTCTGATTCCTTCATCTCTATTTATCGGTGGTTGTGCTGTTTTAGTATTCTTATCTGGTGAAACAAGAATTTTTTATGCTTTAATTGTTTTAGTCGCATTTTTATGCCTAAGAGCCTTCCTTGCTTACAATCGTAGGAAGTCTCTATGGAAGGATTCATGGACCAAATTGGAATTAGTAGAGCAAACTTTAATTTCAAAAAATAGTGCAATTTATCGTTTTAAACTTAAGACCTCTTTTGAATCCATTAATTTTACTCCTGGTCAAAACGTCGCTGTTAGAGCTAAAATCGATGGTGAAGAGGTTGTGAGATACTATACTCCAATTTCTTCAAATCTTGAAACTGGTCATTTTGATTTGATCGTTAAGTCCTATCCAGAAGGCAAAATATCTAAATACTTTGCTGGTTTGAAACCAGACCAATTAGTCGAATTCAAAGGCCCTGTAGGAAAATTAAATTATGCTCCAAATTCTTCGAAAGAAATTGGTTTTATTGCCGGTGGTTCTGGTATTACTGCTGTCTTACAACTACTAAATGAAATCATTACAGTTCCTGAAGATTTTACAAAAATTAAGGTATTATACGCAAATGACACCGAAAATGATATTTTGTTACATGAAGAACTGAATGATATAGCTGAAAGATACCCAAATTTTGAAATTAATTACGTATTAAGATACCCATCTGAAAACTGGAGTGGTGAAGTTGGTTTGGTAACCAAAGATATGATAGAAAAATATTTACCAGTTGCCTCTGATCAAAACAGATTGTTGATTTGTGGTCCAAAAGAAATGAATGAATCCGTTCTTTCTAGTGCAAATGAATTAGGCTGGCCATTGGGATCATTAGACTCTAAAGGAGATGATCAAGTTTTTGTATATTAATAGCCTATTTAATCGAGCCTTAATACCGTAATTTATTTTTAAAAATTAGTAGTATCACAGGTTTTTAATATAAATATATAATAATAATAATAATTAATTTAAATCTGAAAATCGAAATTATAATTACTTAAGTCCATTATATATTTTATAGAGAAAGGTATATAATGAGTTAATATTTCTTTAAATCTGATATTCATTATTATGCATAGTACCTTGTTTCTCGATAAAAGAAGGTATCTTTAAGAATTTAATTCACTTAAAGATAATGCAATTGCTAACTGGATGTCATCTTCTACCTCACCATTTTCACTGGCATGAGAACCATTCCTGTTTTGAGTTCTTGTGTCGCTTGAACCTGCTATTCTGGATAATTCCAACGCCCTGGCCAATTCAGGATCATCTTCAATCAATGAAGTTGGTTCGTCAATGCTAACATTTGTTGTCGAATTTATCAATTCTGATTCACGGAGGACTCGCTGGAGCTCTTCATCCTGATTTTCTGCTTCTAATTGTTCCTGTTGAATTCTTTCAGATTCCATTAGAGCAATACGAAGATTTACGTCCTCAGATTCTGAATTTATATTGCCGTCAAAATCACCACCATACGTTTCAAATAGCCTGTCCGCTTCAACTCTTTGACGTTCATTCAATTCTTCCTCTTCTTCATACACACTTAAAGCAGTGTTCATTGTATCTCTCCATTTGTTGCTATTTTTATTTGAACCCCCTGATCGATTTTGTTTATAACCATCAAGATTATCATCAGGAATGAACTTTATATAATGAATAATATTCTCTCCATTACTTAACAGTAGACGTCCTTGAGATATTCTTAAATAGCTTGGAAACTTCTCTGTCTTAGTAATGGTTTTAATAAGTTTGCCAGATAAATTATCAAATATTTTAATGGAACCATTTAATGCACATACTAAAACTAGGTTTGTAATTTGACAAGTATATATTTTTTCATTATCGTCCACAGAAACTTCAGTTTGTACTAATAATTTAGAACCTGGTGCTCTAACATTTACTATTTTGACAATATTTGAAAATGTTTTGACCGCAATAAAACAACCATTTTCACCAGCTTTTTCAAAATCTTGTTGCTTCAAAGTGGTTTGTTCATCGATAACTATTTCTTCAATTGGATCATCCCAAAAATCTAAGCTTCTAGTGTAGCCAAAAATATTACTCTCAGGATCTACATTTATGACATGTAAGCTTGTGGTATCAGCAACTATAAGTATGTTTGAACCAAAATCTATTTTGACAAACTGTGTTTGAATGGCACATGTCCTTTGCGTATTACCTGCAGTTTCTTCATTACTAGCATTCATATTTGCCCGAGGTAACGATAAAACGTTTACCGTTTCCATTTTAGATATTACATATATCGATTCAGTATCTAATGCAATTGTATAATCTTTATGAATTCCCAAGTTTAGTATTGGGCGATTACTAATTTTTATTAGTTTGACCATTTTTGTATCTTTCCACCATATTAATTCACCGTTTTCGGATCCACTAACACAAACATTATCATTTGTATCACTTTTCATTGATATTGCTGTGACTGGGGAACTGTGCTGTAAATCAAATTCCACAATTGGTTGCAGATATGATTTATTATTTAGTATTTTACCAAATAATCTTCCATCGAATCTACCAAATACAGCAGAATTTAATCCGAAATGCATTGTAGAACACCCATGAGGCGTTGTACAAGGTATATATGTCAACCTTGCTCTATTCCCCCTATTATTTCTAAATTGCTGTAACTGTAGCATTGTAATAATACCATCACTATAACATAAACACCTGGGATAATCAAAAAGCATGTTTTCGAGAGGTGATGCCACTCGACTACCTGTTGAAATAGTATACTTTGTTCTTATTGATTTGTTATGCTTCCATTCATTCAGACCCTTTTCTCTATTAATGTATTCAATACTATATTTTGAAGAGCCAGAATATGTTGGAAACCATTTGGTATTATATTTGGTTATGAATAAATTTTTCCACAGTTCCTCATCATTTATAATAACATAAAATTTCTTAGCCAAAAGCTGCACTGTATACAAATCTTTCTCGTCCAAGTAACTGAATATATTTATCAAAATTTCTGATGGTAGTGCAACTAAAGAAGTCATAACATCAGTAGCTTGACCTTTAGTTACATATATGTAATCATCATCAAATAACTCCATTTTTGGTACAGACACAGATATTATTAGTTTATTGGAGTGAATTGAATTCCGAATAAACCACAGAATAAATTCAATAGATTCCTTAGTAAAGAGGTTATATCATTGGATTGTAAATAGACTTATCTAAGAACTATATTCTGGTAGTTTGTAAAAACTTTCAGTTACTTATATGATGCTTTTAGTTTCTTTTCTTAAGAGAAGCGATGAGGTTACGCAACGTGCTTCACAACTGGGCGAGAAAGACTACTGTAAGTTATTATGACCTAAAGAGTTATGAGCAGTATATATTTTCGATATAGTGCTCAAAATAATACTACCTATAGTTATCATATTCATGAAACAGCAATATATAATTATATATATATATATTTATTTAAATAGTAAGGTGATTAATAAAGTAGTGAAATAAAATACACGAACAGATAAGGGAATATGTTACTGTGTAACAACAAAAAAATATTAAATTAAATAATTATTTTATAATAAAATGATTCGACCTGAAATATATCAAATTGTTGTTAACTAGTCTATTGCTAATTCTTTTGAAAGGATTACAATGATTAATTAATCTATCAATAACTATTTAATCGACAAATGCAAAATTATTATTTAAATGGTGCTTTAAGAGGATCAATAACTTCACCTGGTCTTGTAGTGATTCTAGGCTTAATAAACTTTTGGTGAGAAGCTCTTGAAGTCCATTCTTGACCAATTGGCATACGAAGTGACCTTTCGTATTGTTCTTTATTCTCATATGGGAATGGTACAGAGGATGATTGATATTTTATATTCTTCTTATTCTGCTTTTCATTTATTATGACATTTTGTAAATTCTTATCTTTTCTTTTATCTTTAGTTACAACACCTTGGATTTTTTTAACAAACTTTCTTTTTTTCTTTTGTCTAGCACCAGCACCTGCCCAATCACCCCAGCCTGGTAAAGTTACATCCACCTCTTTGTCATCTTCATCGGCAGCTATTCGCTTCTTTTCCTGTACAAATTCAGCAACAACGTTGTCACCTGCAAATGCTTCTGAAATGATATCCTGCTGTTTAAACATGAAACTTTGGCTATTCACTTCATTTTCAATGTCAGAACCATTGAATGTGTCCTTAATCACTAACCTATTAGAGTCTTCCATATCTAGAAGAAGTTCTTCATCTTTTGAATTATTTAAAGAATTCCTTGATTTGGCATCAAATTTAGCAGCATTCTTTGAAATTTTATACAAAGCTTTCTTTTCAGAAGTACTATCCTTTTCTATCACCGAAACTTTAGACGACTGCTTATGAGAAGAAATATCATCATCACTATCAGCATCGAGCCATGGGTTTGTAATATTATTTGATTGTACGTTATTAATAATAGCCATTTCAGATGATTCAACATTCCTTTTGTTGACTTTTTGTGTACTTTTTTTTGACTTCATGCTATTTGCTAGACGATTTTCTAATAATCTGGATTCGTCAAGGGCCTGTTCTTCTACCAATTCTTCTTTAGAGGCATCAAATTCTGCCTTCGCTTTAAGATTACCTGGTGTGTAGACTCTTCTACCGTTGTTTAATCTGATATTTTCCCCATTATTTTCATTTTCATCATCACTATCAAACAAAGAAACATTTTCAGAATCTTGGAAATCTCTTAATTTACCCATCAATTTCTTATTTTCATCTCTTTCCCTTGCCTCAGCATTTCTCATGAAAGCCATATTCATAACACCAGATTTGCCAAATTTATCTTTTGCTTCCATGCGACCATTAATATTTTGATCATCTATTTCCTCTTCTCTTTCGTAGTCACTCAAGTTTTTGTCTTCATCAGAATCACCATTTTTTCTATCAAGTATTTTTTGTTTTAATAATTCTCCTTGCTTGAACATTTCTTCAATCTCCTCTCTTGTTTCAGCATCATTGGCCATACCATGCTTAACCATATCTTTTGCCCATTTGTTATTACTTTTATTCTTTAATGTCATTCTTTCTCTAGCTCTAGCAATTTCGAAATCTTCATCTTCTTCGTCTGATATGCCCGCTAGTTCCTTATTTCTTAACATTTCTTTCTTTTTAATACGATGAAAAGCCTTAGATTTAATTTTCTTTAATCTTTTGGCCTTTCTTTCTTCACGGAACATTAATTCTCTCATTAGTCTTCTTTCAGCTGTTCTTTTACGCAACTCTTCAGGAGTTATCGAAGCTGTTGCTAATTGTTCAAACGTCGATTCCTTCTCTATATCAACCAGATTACTTTCTTTCAAAACTTCTTCGACCTTTGTCTCTAATTCAGTTTTTGCTTTATTATCAGATTTCGAAAATGTAGTTGCTTCATTGTGTTGTGCTTGAGGATTCAATGGAAATGATAAATGTTCCTGTCTTCTATTTTGCTTTACAACATCATTCCATTTGTTAACTTCATCTTTTGAAATCTCATAAGCAGCCTTACGATCATGTCTTTGTTGAATTCTTTGCGGTAAAGGAACAGGAACTGTTAAATTTTGATCGCCTTTAACCAAAGAAGCCTTCGATGCAGCAGCTTTATCATCAATTACGCCCATCATATCTGCAAGATCTAATTTCTTTGAAGTTATGTTTTTTTGACCAGACGAACTATATACTGATGGTAAATTAAATTCATTCTCTTCTCTTTCACCGTAGTTACTCAATCTTTTCATTGAAATTTCATCATTAGATTTTAATAAGTCACCTGTAACTGTTTTCAAGTCTACTTCATTTTCATCTCCTGAAATTTCATCAAAAGGATCTGATTCTGAATCAGAATCTTCACTTTCTGAATCTTCTTCACTGGATGAGGAAGATGATTCTGATGAATTATCGTTATCATCTAACTTGAATTCAGTGGCGATGTTCATTGATTCATCGTCGTTGTTATCATCACCGGAATTAGTTTCACCTTTAATATCCTTTTCATCCATGTCCCAAACTTGTGAAAGAGATCTTAAATCATCTTCGTCAATAGATGTATATCCAGCTTCTTCATCCAAATCAAGTTCATAGTCATCACCATTTTTCTTTTTTAAATCACGAAGAGTCTGAGAAAACTTGGAATCCATTACGTCAAAATCTTCATCCGAACCAAAAGCTTCGTCAGAGTCTAACTCTTCATCTTCAAAAGAATCCTCTTCTTCATCGCTAGTACCCTCACTACCTTCTACTTTTTTCAATAAATTCACTACATTACTTCTACGAGGTTTCACACGCCCTTTCCCTCTATAATTATTATCATCACTATCAGAATCTGTGCCATAACCTCTAATAGCCTTTTCAGCTAATTCTAAAGCATTTTGTGCTCTTTTAGAGCTTTTAGCTCTAGATGTTCTCTTTTTCTTAGCCATTATTCAAACTGTCAATAAGATATGCTATATAGTTTTACTCTATCGGCTTGAATTCTTGTTAGTTATTAAAATCACAAGGAATTATAATAAATTTTAAATAAAATTCTAAAACCAAATTAGGAGTTAACTAATTTACAACTGACCAAGCTTCTTATATTCTCATTTAAAAAGATTATTGATTTTATAAATACACATCTCATCTCATCTCATCTCATCTCATCTCATCTCTAAATTTTTCATTTGTTCAGTGAAAAATTTTTTCTTCACTATTAACTCAAACAAAGCGATGTCGATAAAGAATATCTAACTGCAAAATGAATAAGGGGACAAAATCTAGACTAGTATTTGTTGATATTTATTTTGGAAAAGTTAATTAAAACGATGACGATGGTAATTTAAAATATATTGAAGACTTTGGTTGATTAAGTTACTTATTATCGTCAAGCTACATACTGATAGGCAGTTCAGTATTTGTAGTTAAGTTACTTTTTTGTAATCATACTTGGAAGAATAATTCAAACTTTTATTTTTATGTAGACATTGTGGTATCAAATGACCAGTATTAAAGTTTAAGGTTTAGTATAATATCGCTTTAATAATCACAGATTTATTGTTTATTTATTTATATCATACTTAAAGTATTGTTTCTATTATCTGCAAGGAAATTAATACACAACAATTAAAGGAAATAATTTTGATCGCAAACTTTGCCATAGAAGAAAATGAATAACACAGACCCAACATCTTTTGAAAGT
Source organism: Tetrapisispora nanseiensis (assembly GCA_030568035.1). Taxonomy (NCBI): domain Eukaryota; kingdom Fungi; phylum Ascomycota; class Saccharomycetes; order Saccharomycetales; family Saccharomycetaceae; genus Tetrapisispora; species Tetrapisispora nanseiensis. Next base: position 13,816 of record JAJLTH010000063.1, on the reverse strand, counting down.
ATTCTGGCAGGTGTTAAAAAGTTAAGAGAAAAACATGGTGCATCGGAATCTGATAATGATACCAATGTATCTAGGGATCAAGGAAATAGCATAGATATTAGACGAACAAGCCAGATTAGAAATATTGCATCACCAGAAACACTAACCAATGTAGTCTCGAAGACCAATTTACAGAAGGAGCCAATAATCAATGCAATTACTCGTGATAATATAAATTTCGAAAGAGATATTCATGAATCTGATCAAGACACGGTAAACTTGTCAAACAAACGAAATTTCAGCAACGTCAATGCAAGTGATAGATCTGGAAATAAAGCTGTTTTAGTAAATACTACGCAAAAAGAAAATCCACTTTTGAACCATCTAAAAAACACTAATTGGAGATATGTTTCTTCGAAAGGTGGGCAAAAAGTATATTTTGATTATTTAGTCAGGCAAAGGTCAGTACTTTTTTTAACTCTGACGTACCATAAACTATATACAGACTATATTAAGAGGCGAATGGCACCTCTTTCGAAGAACAATAATAATATTCTAATATTTATAGTGGATGATTCCAACTCAGAAGATACGCTAAGAGAAATAACCAAACTCTGCATGTTCAATGGATTCACATTGCTTGTAGCCTTTAGTTTTGAACAGTCTGCTAAATATATCCAATATCTGAACAAGTAAGAAAACTTGGTTATAGAAATCCAATAATATTAAACAGTTCCAAGACAAAACCGAGCAATTTATATTTGTCCAACGCACTTTATATTGAATCGATGGAACATTCTAGAAAGTATGTCTTTTTTTCTTTTTTGAATCAAAAAGATTAAAATCTTTACGCCACCCCCTTGAGCAAATGCCAACCGTTTTACATACATATTCACAAATATTATTACAAACTCATGAACATTTTCTTAATTACAATGGCATACTACTACAAAGGATATTTATATAAACTATCAGCAGGCACGCAAGATACCAAGCCTGCTACTAAAAATACACCACTACCACTCTACCAAGCACACTTAAAAGTCAAAATAATTGAAACTATCAACTCTTTCTTGCTGCCTTTCCAAATTTTAGATCAAAATTGCAGCAGAGCTCTTGAAACTTTTTTTGTCACTTCTTACTTTTTTTGGCTTTGTCTTTTAATATGGGAGAGAGAGGCCTTTCAAACTTTACACTGCGAAAGCGAAATATTTCTTCATGGCATTGCTGCCGCGCGGATTTCTCTGTAAGACGACACAAGAATTCCATGATTATTAATTGAAAAACTTCGATGCTTGAAATTTCAATTTATAAAATTGGTCAAGTTACACAGAAATGAGATGGAATGTATTATTAATATCGAATGAATTAGATCAGTGATCGAACTGTAAGTTATATTATATATAAATCATATTTTAATTTGGTTGATTTTAATTATTATAATAAGTTTTAATAAGTTATTTTGATAATTTGAGAGGACCTATCAATAAAAAAAAAATACATAAAATATCATACAAAAAAAAAGTATAAAAAGAACACGAATTAAAAAATTTATTAGTAATCCAAAATTTTTAGGTTAAACTTTTATTGGTTCGTTCTGATTAAAGGTAAAAGAGATATAATACAATATATATGCAAATGAAATTCAATACGCTATTGCCATTGTTGGGGTTGGTAGGTTCTGTCTTGGCAGAGAACCAGACCTCCGCAAATGAAAACGTACTAGAGAGCATTAATTTCTGTAAAATGGATAAAGATGAAAAAATTGGTTCCACATGTGAAGTCACTTTCCAAGAAATTAACGACATGAATAGAAAAATTAGACCAGATATTCTTTCTTTAGTTGGGACAGACTTTTTCAAATATTTCAAATTAAATCTATACAAGCAATGCCCTTTCTGGGAAGACAACAATGCTCAATGTCTTCATAGAGCCTGCGCCGTGGATGTTGTCGAAGACTGGGACAGTTTACCAGAGTATTGGCAACCAGACGCTTTGGGTAGTTTCAGTAATGACAGTATCGAGAAGGACACAACCAAAGATGATGAATGCAAATTCCTTGACCAATTATGTGGAGGTGCAGGAAATGATATAAAATCCGTTCGTGAAAGTTTAGAAGACGAAGCATCTGTTGATTACTGTGATACAGCTGATTTCTCAAACAGTGAATCGGTTTTAGTTGACTTAAGCGTAAATCCAGAAAGATTCACCGGTTATGGTGGTAAACAAGCTGGTCAAGTCTGGCAAAGTATTTACCAAGAAAACTGTTTCACTGTAAATGAAGCTTCAACCTCATTGGCTAAAGACGTCTTTTTCAGATTAGTATCAGGATTCCACGCTTCTATTGGTACACATTTATCAAACGAATATTTAAATACTGAAACCGGTGAATGGGAGCCAAATTTAGATTTATTTATGGCTAGAGTTGGTAACTTTCCTGAAAGAGTTTCTAATATTTATTTTAACTACGCCATTGTATCAAAAGCCTTATGGAAAATCCAACCTTATTTAAAAAACCTGGACTTTTGCAGTTCATATGATCAATCTGTTAAAGGAAAAATTATCGATATTATTTCACAATTCGATTCAAGAATTTTCAATGAAGATTTAGTCTTTGAGGATGATTTGAGTTCCACACTAAAGGATGATTTCAGACAAAGATTTAAAAATGTTACTGAAATTATGGATTGTGTCAGTTGTGACAGATGTAGATTATGGGGTAAAATTCAAACCACTGGTTATGCTACAAGTTTAAAAATTTTGTTTGAATTGGATGATGCTGATGAGGAGAAAAAACAAAATGTTGTGGATAAATTAACTAAATATGAGTTAATTGCATTGCTAAATACCCTTGATAGATTATCAAAGTCAATCGAATCTATCAACAATTTTGAAAAACTTTACAACGATAGACTAAATTCTAATGGTAAAAAACTTGCCAACTACTTCCAAATGAATAACTTCTTCAAAGTTCTCAGCAACGCTCATAAGTTAATTACTGACTCTATGAATGAAGTGAATAAAAGTTTAAACAATAGTTTTAATTCCATTGGCAAAAAGGATGAGACTAAAGAAAAGAGTTTCAAGGAAACACATCTAGACAAAAAAGAGTTTTCAGATTTAGACATGTCTAATATCAAAAGAAATAGTAACAATGATGATATTCCTGAAAATAAATGGAAAAGAGCATGGAAACACGAAATTCACAATATTCACGAAGCTCTTTTATTTTTATGGAGAAGTTACTTGGATTTACCAAGAAATTTAATAAACATGTCTTTATCTATAATGAGCAAAACCTGGAATAACTTTGTGGGTGTCCCAGACTATGTAAATGAAGACCATGACTCAGTGGAATATAAGTTAGATTTACATTAGGGTATCACAAATGGTATTAACACTGTTAAGAAGTGTAGATTGTCATAGGATTGGTAACTTGAAACTATATTGAGTTGTAAAAAGAAATATTGTTACACTACTATTGGCGGGATTGTTACTAATGGAAATTTTGATTAAAAAGTATGGAGGGTCATTCTTCAGCTATGGGAATTATGTTTGTAAGCTTTAGGTAATTTTAATCATATAATAATTATTATGTATAGAAGATTTAATTATTTGAGAAATAAACACAATAGTTGAAATATTTTTGTTTTATAGTCAGATATAGATTTACATATATTATGAAGCTTTTAAATATCTTACCTTGAGGATTCAATTAACCTTACCAACTATCCTCATAAAATTCAGAATAAATTAGAAAAACTAAGAAAAGTTAAGTAACAATATGTCAGGCTCGTCTTCCACAGCTGGTAACGAGCAAGATCTTGAAAGAGAAACTTGAGATTCAGTTTAGTTTCGAAACTGAGAACCACATGGACATGTTAAATAACTGCGCAGACATTGACAACTTCTCTGAAAATTCCTTTTCACTATTCTTGTAGCCTTATGCGTAGAGTGCTGGCAATGGCAATTTGGAAACGATTGAGATCACCGCGCAGGACCTAGACAAGGGGTTCTCCTCAGTCGATACGCAGTTTTGAATGCAGGACATCTTCTCCGTGCGCCGATTTGTGCAACGAATTCAATGTTCTGCAAGCCAGCAGACGAAGAAGAGCAGAGCGGACAAGTTCCTGATACGAACTGCTTCGTACGGTCACAATCGTGTTCAACATTGCACCAGTGAATCTATCATACACGGATTCCACGAAGGTATCTATCCCTCTTCTTTCGGAATGTTGTGACATCTGTTATTATGTAGCACCCACTTGTTCTGAGTGCAAACAAATTGACATTTCAGTCACTTTTCGATAATTCTTGCAACAATTTTTCGCTTTTTGGACCAACGTTAGTTTCTACGTTGCCTTTTCTTCTGTAGAGGAAACGTCTAGTTGAGTTATCACCTCTATAAGCTGCTAACAGCACAAATGTCAGATTATCTGAGTATTCACAAAACATACTACAACCATTTATATATGTATATTTGAAGGCAGGAAATTAATTGCTTCTTACAATTTTGGAAAATTCCTTGATTCTTGTCCGTCAAACGTTGACAAAGCACAAAGTCTGACGATCAGAGAAATGTGTTATGGCGACTTTCGTCTTCTAAGGTACTGTGTTGCGGTTGCTTATCAGGCAGTTCTTGTTGTAATCCACAAGTAAACATTAGCCAACCACCACCATGACACTGGAAGTAACACATATGGACAATACCACAATGTTCCACTTGTTAAGGATTCATAATTACAAGATAAAACACAAACCTACATTAGTTCAGCATGTCAATCATGGCTCGAACTGGATAACTTTGACAACACAAAGGTCGATAAGTTACCCAAAAAGAAAAAAGAATTTTTATGCAGAGGCTCTAAAACGAAGATTGGTCGTGATCAATAGGCATTCTGTTCAATGGCGTAGATCACTCTGTGTTCCGTTTTAACTAAAAATGTAGATAGATTTGTGTAAAAATGATGGATAGATTGTTAACGGTATATAATTGACATTATTACTTTTGGATAAAACAACTAATCAAATAGAAATACTCACAACTAAGTGTAGTAAAAAATAAATTTATTCTATCTTAGGTGAGTTTGTAACCCGCTATATAATATTAATATTTTTAGTTCTGATTTTGTAGAAATGAAGAGCATTATATTCATCTAGGATTATCTTAATTATGTTGGTGAAACACACCAGTTTTACCACTTGTTTTATTCAATACCCCCCACTGTTAATATTAGCAGTTTCAAATAATCTAAGACAACCAAACCAATACTCAAAAACAGTACTTCCTCTTTTGGCATTAAAGGTTCCCTCTGTTGATTTTATCAATTTCAAAAAATTGAACGTGGTCAGTATCAAATTCAAAAATGATACCTAACCTGGTTATATCATTATTGTGATTGAACAAATCTAGGGAGATATCTCTTAAAGGTCCTAAAACTGGAGTAAACTGAGAAGGACGCAGATGTTTTATAAGTAATGAAAGATAGTATTTATCCCTTTTTTCAAATTTATACCCACTAGGAAATATCTCAATACTCGTTGAAAGCTCATCGTGATCGAGTAGAGTGTATACTATATCCTTGTCTTTAGATACACCAAGCAACCAATCCCTGTGGTATATAACTGTTATGGCGGAATCTGAAGCCGCAATATCAATTAAATTGCATAAAACATACACATCTTCCCAATCATTAATCGCAGAAATAGAATCAACAGGATATTGGTACAATTTTTAAATCTGTATTAGCTTTAGGCTTATTTCTCTTCTTCTGGATATTCAGGTATCAAATGCATAATGTGTGATTTTCCCTTATGAATTGATCGTCTAGGTAGTTGCTCATTATGAAACGAGCTAAGATAGCCCTAAAGACCTGGTAATTGAGTTAGAGATCGGAGTATCTCAAAAAGTAGGCAAAGTAGGAACTGAGATGCACACCATTGATATGATAGTAGGTGAGGATGTTCTTTACAGACAAACTCTTGATCTTATGATACTTCATTTGTTCCTTCTCACATTTTTTGAATAGTCCTTGTTCATTTGACCTGTAATGCCAGTCATACTGGACCAAAAAGGTGCCTCGGTCGTAATACTCTATGAAGTTGTCGTAGCCAAAGTTGCAAGTAGTGTAACAGCACTGTTAGTATTTACTTTTTAACTTGTTCAAAAAGATATTATATATCATGATTACATTCACCTACCTAAATCCATATCAAAATTTGCTTTTTCTGCTGGTTGCATCATTAAGCCTTATGATGCTCCAAATTATAAAGATTTATTGTTTTTCATTAAGGATCCTCGAGAAGTCTTGTTACACTCTCATAGTCTCTCCTTTAAAATTTAAGTTGACTATCAAGAACTTCCTCCAATATTGGAAAATCATTACGATAATAAAATTGTTTAAAATTCTTATTAAATGAATTATAGTTGATTTTTAATAGATTAACAGGTAAAAGAGTTAAATATAATTCAAAATATTTTTCCAAAAATATACTATGTTGTTTACAAATTCATAACATAAATAATCTGTCGGTTCACATGAGCTCTTTATCTTATTGCTTATACATCGAGGAAGATGTTTAAATTTTTTTCAGAATAGAATATTATGCAATTATTAACTTTTAATATATTATAATAAATAATATAACTCTCAGCAAAATCTGTTAAAAGATTTGGCTCATAATTTTGTAAAAACATCCCAATCCATACCTGTAAGGGGAGAACAATAAATGCACTATCTATAACTAATCAATATAATTGTTTACTAAAAATATCTAATTTACAACTAAAGATAAGAAAGGATATATTAAGACTATTTAGAAACGGTGACTACACATTTTGCAGCTTTTATTTATTTACTCTGATAAACTATTAAAATATAAGTCTAATCTTTAATGATTGTCTGTATTAATGTTAAATTTGTAATTAACTTAACTCGAAATAAATAATTTGAATAATTTTCTAATAAACTACATCAATCTTTATATCAGATTTGATGCTTCATTACTTGGAGTTGTCGTAAATGTGCAGATTGATAAATACCACAATAATTAGTGCTCTCTTATACTCAAGTAACGTATCAAATTATCTCACTAATTATCTTTTGTGATTTTTTGGAGCTACAACTACCGGACAAAGAATAATATATGTAGCACTATGTCTCTTTACCACCGGACAAAGAATAATATTTGTAGCACTATGTCTCTTTACCACCTATTATAATCGTTAACTACAAGTACTTGTTAAATTATGAATACCATATGCAATTGTCCATAGATCATTCACCAAATCCCAGTGTTCATACAGATAATGACAGAACTGACTATATGTCAATATATGCATATATGAACATTAATAAGTATATCTAAAATTTTGCCAAGCTTATTTTTGTAACTCCTTATTAGAGATTCAAGATAAAAAGAGGAAATAGTAATATCAGATTCAAGATGTAAGTAACTTCAGTTAGTGGCATTATTTTCTGAATATGTCATGCTTAAAGAAACAATTACTTAATATATCAATTTTTTATATATCAATGATAGATTTACTGTTTTGACATAGTTTCATAAGTTATCTAGTCTGCCCAAATGGTTTATTCACTGCAGATAAGAAATAGAAAAAATAATTTCTAATTAGCACCTTGTTTGGCAATACCGTATGAACAATTAGAAGTAGTGCGATAGTTTTTAAAGGAAAAATAATCGTTACTTTACTATAATTATCTAAAGTCATTATATTATTATTTTTGAATAAAATGATTATATAATGACGGAGAATATATACATTGAAGACATAAGATTGTTTAAAAGAAAATGAATTGATTAAAATTTTAATATTATTAAAAATTATGGCTCAATAAATCGCTAAATATCTTTTGCCTCATATTGCCAAATAAGCTTTTAAAGAAGTAAGATCACATAACTACAATTCAATATCTTTAAAGAAATTTAGAAAAAAATACTCTTTAATTCTACCAAAGAGATGTCAATGCTCGTGGTATATATAACAAAGTACTAAAAAAGCCCAAACCGTAAATGATATTTTGACATCTAAATTTACTGATTGCCATTGAATTGTTAGTTTTAATTTTAGTTTTAAAACAAATCCCAAAGCAATGCACATGCACCATATCGGTTGTGATAGTTGCGCCTCATTTGAATAATGTTCATTTTCATATTCTCTAATCACAATTAGGGACAGGAATTTGTGTCGCGCGAAATGGACATCAATAACAAAGTACTTTGAGAAAACAGCGAAATCTAAAAAAAATTATTGTTATTTTCCTGAATTTTAGAACATGTTATAAGTAATTGTTTTAGAACTATATCCTTTCTAAAAGATTACTATTTACAATTCTAATCGTTTTCTATTTCTATAACAGACTTACTAGAACAATAAAGCTCTGTTCCCTTAAAAAAAATTTAGAGAAAGAATGTCAAATTTCAATGAACCGATAGAGAATGGATCTCATAACCAACAAGATGTTGACAATAAAGATGAAAAGGTATTTTACATTTATACAATTAAAACAATTGAAGATGAAATAGAATTAACGACTAGGAATAGTAAATTATATCAGAATCTGAACTTGGATACATACCGTAGAGCAGATGAAAATTCATTTTTAGAAGCGGCTAATAAACTATTAAAACAAAATACTATGTGTATCATATATATACATACGAAAGATAATATTAACTTTGATTATATATATAAAAAATTAAAAATAGCTGCTAACGAGTATATTTTAAGCGACTATAATCATTTGAAATATACTATGGAAAATAGCCATGAAGCAGATAAAGAAATTGTCAATTATGAACTCGCACAGTTTCAACATGCTGTTTTATTGTGCTCTAATAAAAGGGGCGAGCTTCCTTTGATTATTCAAAGAAATATTAGCAACCTTTATGAAACAAAGTGCTATGCATTCTACAATATTATAGATTCATTACTTTCATATAGTCGCTGGTACCTTGAAGAGTATGATATTAGAATCAGAAAACTATTAATTGCAATAAAAACAGAGGCCGATAATACTAATGGACCACAAGGTACCAATATAAATTTACTTACCAAAATTACTTCTGGTTTCAATAATTTTAGATTAAATCAAGCTATAAATTGTAATCAAATTGTGTGTATTATTGTTGAACACAAGAAGCTACATTTAAATGATGAGATGGCAACATGGTACTGTGAGCAGATATGTTTAAATATATCAAATATCAATAGTAAGATGGATGCCATCCAAGGAGAGTGTACAACAGTATCAGATCATTTGAACCTCACAAATAAAGAAAGAGTTCAATTTAGAATACAAATAATTGGTGGGCTAGTAATGATTTTAGGAATAATAACATTATTAATATACAATTATGTAGACGGAAGAGGGAAATGGTGGGGTTGGTTAATTTTTTTATTATTGCTATTTTCGTGTGTTGTTTGTACCTATGCATTTATAGTATGTTGGTTTCAAAGGCCAATCATTTTCTGGAGAGGTAAGCGTACAATTAAAGAAATTTATGATACTGCGTTTAACGATCAAAACAATTGTGATACTATAAATAAATCAGAAAACAAGATCAATCAAAAATAATAATGTGTCATGGAAAATAACGATAAATAAAATTAATCTGAATATGATGATATTATAATAGACACGGTACAATGATATTAGTATATGACATTCATCACAAGCAGAAATTAAATAATTGTATATCATAGTTAACTAATGTATATTATCTGCCTGTAAGCAAACATATAGTCAAATTTGTTTCATTGAGTATTGGAATAAGAAAATGAACAAATCATCTTCTAATTACAAAATTAATTCTAAATGATTAGCCTGCACCGAAGAGCATATATATAGAACGTTGGAATACATTTTTGGTTAATATAATCAAATTAACTACAATAGCACTCTTTAATATTTATACGGTGGCGGAGGTGTCGATTGTTTCTTCTTTACTAGGAGTGGACCATCTGTTCTCACATTTCCCAACATAATGTAATTCTTAAACTCTACAAACTTTTCTCTTAGATGACAGAATAAATCGAATGATATTGAATGGTGTACTCCATCATATGGAACAACTACTTCGTCATTTGTATCTGAGACTTTAACTATTTGAAATAGAACTGCACCTTCCAGGTCTAAAATAAATCTTTGACGACGATCTGCTTTATCACTGTACCTATCATACCGTACTTTATAGTTTGCAACATTTGTAAATGTTTTAATGGCGTTGTCTTTACTACAACCAATGGCAATCATTGGAATAAAATCGGAGCGATCTTTCAACTTAATAAATCGAACTTTCTTGATATTAGGTACATTTTCAGAATCTCCGGTAAATCTAGTATCGTAATATTGTTCTAGTTTGCCAGTTTCTCTTATTGGACACTTACTCTGTAGAGTTCTTTTAACATCTTTATTTAGATCATCAAAATACACACTTCCACCATTTGGATATTTTTTAGACAAAAGACTTATTATTCTTCTATAATCATAAATTGACAAAGGGGTAGGAATATATAAAGTATCTGTTTTATCGTTTCCAATAGCCGATAATACACCCCAGTTCCACTGAAATGCATTTTTAAGTTCTGATATTTGATTATTAGATAAATCTCCATCTGATGACGTTGCTTCAAATAGCTTTTTAAATAATTTTTTAAGATTTGGGGAATAAATCATTGTAAACGATACCTCGAATTCATCTTTTGTTTGAGAGTTATTATTTGCTCGGATTCTAAAAGCAGGCATTGTTTTGGTGGTATAAAGTATTTGTGAAGATACGGATCTACCTCTTTGAATTTCTATTGAGTTAAATCAGTGAATTAATGATATTAATAAATATATTCAAAAGTATTTTGTTGTATATTTGTTAATATATATTTGTTGGCTATATAAATTTTGTTTTGATTTCGTTGCTTTTATAAAAAATCAACCGAATTATAGAAATAAGCAAACTCCTTTGCAACTTCAACAAATATTATGTAATTAACAACAACTTATTAATGTACTTTTTGGGGAAAGGTTAACCTAAAAGTTAAGTTATTCATATCATAGTGTTATGAATAAAGGAACTGGACTGCTCCCGAAGCCATATCTGCTGGTTAATTTCAAATCACTTTTGGGGAGTGACAAAATAATGATGATCTTAAAACTAATCTGTTTGGGATTAAGTTACTTGACGACCAATTCAGATGCTTACCTACAGTCTATTTTCTCAATCTGCAATATTGCTACCCCACTATCATCATATTTATGTGGAATGATACCATAACTTATTGTGGGTCATAACTACAGCTATTTCCGGTTATCCTTATTCATGGAACAGAAACAATAAAGATATTGAAGTGATTAAATAGCTCTTTTGTAAGTCATAAGAATATATTAGATACATTGTGTATTAAACCAACTTGTATGTAATTGTTATTCTTGAATGTTCCTCATCTACACTATACTATCATTGTATTGTGCTAGATTGGCAAAAATGGGGTGCTTTTGTACCTTTTTGAGGTTTTCATCGCATTTGGGGAGCACCTTTATGCTCATTAACAATCCCGGGTCGGATTACATAGTTAAGCGAGAAATATGCAATTTCCAGTCGGGGCGCTTAACTATGTGAAATCTGAAAATACAATTTCCAGTCGTGAAAATTCTATTCTAAAATCGACTCGCCTGCAGTAGTTTAGTGTAACAATATCCAGTCTTGAAAAATATAATTTCCATTCGAAATCTCAACTCGCCTGATATTTTTCACTTTGGTTTAGTTAAGCAAGTTACGAAGAAGTTTTAGTCATAAAAAGAATAATTTCTAGTCACGCTAAAGTGAGAAGCAAGTTGTTTCTAAGAAATCTCAATGGTAATTATGTAAGCTCCATTTTCTAAAATTTCATTGAGTGTTCTTTTGGGAATTATATTTCCTGAAAGAGATATTCATCTAGTATAATGCAATTATCTAAGCACTTATAAGTAAAAAATATATATCTTGCGTATGGAAATATGGACTATGATAAGAAACTATTATTATATATATATATATTACTTTACTGCTGTATATATATATATCTTATTGACATTCCTATTAAGGAAACATAAACACTATTAGCAATTTTTGGTTACTATTAAACATGTAAGTTTTAGCTTTTATAATTGAGACAATATTGGCGTATTAAATATTGCGTATGCATATTTATTATAAAAGCAATCATTTAGAGACCCATATTTCGATTTCCTGGATAGACCAAATAAAATACATGTATATATTTCTCTTCTGTATAGGAACCAAAACATTCAAAACAGTTATATAAACATCCTTCTCAATATTCCTAAATACAATTAAACACAAACAAATGACGGTGATACATATATCTAACAGACTAAGAATTGTCGATGGCTATGTTCTATTCAAAAGAAATGATAGCTGGAGTGTCTGAAGACCACAATCCTTACAGTCGATCACCAATAAAGCTGAGAAACATGTGTATGAAAGGCTTGATCTAGTAGACCAGTGGCCAATGTGCGAACTAAATTATACTAGGGATCTGATTCCTGTGAGTAGTGTGGATTTGTTCAAAACCTGCACAACTACTACTAAGAGGTTTTTCCTTAAGAATGGCGAATACCAGCTTGTGAAGGCATCCAATGCCAACTCGAAAAACAAAAATAGCCCATTAGAGTTTGTGACTATTCCAATCAGATATTCTACAAATAAAATGAAATACCTATATTTCAGAGAAGCTGCGAATAGTATCGAGGACTTTTTAACAGTCGATTTTGACAACACCATGATCCATGAAAAAGACAACTCTTTTTTTGAGAGAGAGATGGGTGTCAGCAAAATGGAATTTACTGAAGCTGATCTTAAGGAACTACACCAGTTCTGTTCGGTAAAGGACCTGTGGCTTGAACAGTCTCAGAAACTACTAGCCGCTTATGTAACTACAGTATCTGTTAATTACAAAAGATCGAAATTTGTGCAAACATTTCAAAACATGAACCCGGCCCAGTTGTTTCCACCCACGTTGCAATCTAGTACTATTATCAAGTATGCAAATATGATATCGCCTTTTCTTTTATTGGTGTCTATATTTGAGAACCTGTCATTCTCCGAGGATATCAAACTATTAAAGGTTGAAACTCAGTTTTTGACGGATGAAAACGGAGAAGAAGATGAGATCGACAATTATAAATTATATTCGAAGAGGACATACGATATGGTGTCTTCCGGAGACTTCATACACTTCTGGACCATGTTGATTCGCTTGAGCTGCTTTAAATGGACAGACCTCTCTACAGACACTCCTCGAGTGCTTTCCATAAATGATTTCCGCCAACAATTAGACGGGATCAAATCGTTTGTGATGTTTGCTGCCACATACCAAGGCGCAATTCTAGAAAACGATTACAATTCTGTTGAAAAAATATTTATTCTAAAAGAGAGTGAAGTATGGTCTTGGACTGCACAAATGTATCGTAAAGTGGTTGCTGAATACGATGGCAAGGGTGCTTCCAATGTAGTAAGCTGTCCACCAGATGCCGTGCCTGTTTCTGGTAAGAAGTTGTACGGTGTATACTGTGGCAGGTTGAGTAGGGTCCTGATGTGCAGGGGTGTGAGTGTATCTCGGTGGGAGGATAGCAGGGTGGTAAGCAGAGTCTGTCGGTTGCGGCCATATCTACCAGAAAGCACCGTTTCCCGTCCGATCAACTGTAGTTAAGCTGGTAAGAGTCTGACCGAGTAGTGTAGTGGGTGACCATACGCGAAACTCAGATGCTGCAATCTTTTTTTGCTGCCATTCTTATTTTTGGGTGACCCGGGGCAGGCG
>JAJLTH010000062.1:0-64800 GCA_030568035.1 Tetrapisispora nanseiensis | reverse complement strand
TCCCAATGAGCTTGGACTTACATTAATTGTATTACTCTGATTCATAAGTAACAATATAGCATCAACAACTACTTATACGCAATTCTAGACTATTTGCTCAAACTAATTATAGTTAACGCTTCTCGTCAGAAAAAGAACACGTAGTTATAGTAATTTAAATCATAATTAAAAATGAAATCGATAAAGTGTGTAGTGATTGGTGATGGTGGTGTTGGTAAGAGTTCTTTGTTAATTTCGTACACTACAAATACCTTTCCACAAGATTATATCCCAACGGTTTTTGATAATTATTCTAATACAATAGCTGTCAATGCGCTTGACGAAGATGGGAATGAGGATCAAACGAAGCCACAATTATTTAAATTGAATTTATGGGACACAGCTGGTCAGCAAGAGTATGATACATTGAGACCACTTTCGTACCCTCAAACAGATATATTTATACTTTGTTTTTCTGTCGATAATCAATTAAGTTTCAAGAATGCCAAAGATAAATGGTATTCTGAAGTGCTTAACTCGGTAAACCTAAAGAATTCAGATTCTTTCAAAATAAAAAATAAGTACCCTATCTTACTAGTTGGTACCAAATCTGATTTAAGAGAAAATGACGCTACAAGGGAACAACTCAGTTCATCTGGTTCTTCATTTATTAACAAAGAAGATACTGATGAATTTGTGAATGATTACGATTTATTAGGATATGTCGAATGTTCTGCTGCAACTCAAACAAATGTTAGTAAAGTATTCGAAACAGCAGTAAGGCATTATATAGAAAAACAAGAAGCATTGGATAAATCACCGATAGACGATAATAATACGAATAATAGAGACAACGTACAAGTTAACACGAATAATGACAAAGATGTGATATCTGCTTCCGCTGATTTGAAAAGTAGTTCCGAAGAAAAAGTGGAGGTGCCATGTAATGTCAGCAAACCTGAATCTGCTTCGATGTCAAATAATACTAATACGACTAATAATACTATGGAGCAAAAATTTTCAAGCCCTTCAGTACATCCAACTATTAATAAATCAAAGGACTCCACCAAGGCCGACGATACTAACATGACACAATCTGCATCCAAATCTAAAAATTCCAAAAACTCTAAAAATTTACAGAAGAAGAATAAGCTTTCTTTAAAATCAAAGACAACTCCGACCTTAGATAAAACTCAATGTAAAAATAAAAATTGTTCAATTATGTAACTTATTGCAGACAAAAAACAACATTCATAGAGACAATCATCGAAGAGTTTACGCTTATAAATACACTTCTTCTCAATACAAATCGCATTCTATTCAATTTAATTTATAGTAAATAATAAAAAATTTAGAACCTTTATTCAAATCCATATTGTAATATTTATTATTCTTTTTTCTTTATCTTGAAATTAAAATGTTTATATATCTTTTTAATGATCAAAATGATAGTAATAATCATGAGCTGCATTTAATTTTCAATTTTTTATTATGTAACTTGTTAATTTTCTCCGAACGTTAACATGGCCTTGTGAAAAATTTTTGAGATGAGCTATCTAAAAAATTGAAAAATTTTTGAATATGTTGGTACTTAATTAGATGTGTTTTGATTTCAAAAATATATTAAATTGGTTACATTTGCATGCATATATATATATATATATATGTGGAGACTTCATATTAATTAACAAATTTTAGTCACTTATAAGGGTCATTGAACCGATACAACTAAGCATTACTAAACATTCCACAGAATAATAAACATGGCTGAAGAAGAAACAAAGAAAAAGTTAACCAAGAAGCAATTAAAAGCTTTAGAATCAAGAAAATCGAAAGAGGATAGAGAAAAGACCAAAGAATTAAAGAGAACTGCCCCAACTGATGAACCAGAGAGAAAAAATGCGGATGGGGAACCAGCTAAGAAGAAAAGGAAAACACGTAGAGGACGTGGTGGAAAAGGTAAGAATGGCAGTAAGAACAAGAATAGGTTTATTGTATTTGTTGGTAGTTTGCCTAAAGATATAACATCGACTGAGTTACAAGCGCATTTCAAGTCTAGTTCGCCTGATTTCATTAGATTAAGAGCTGACAAAGGTATTGCCTTTCTTGAATTTGATGCAGACAAAGATCCAAGTAATATCCAAAGGAGAATGGATGTAGCATTATTACAACATAGGACATCTATTAGAGATAAGACGATCAATGTAGAGTTAACAGTTGGTGGTGGTGGTAATTCGAAAGACCGTCTTGAAAAATTACAAAAGAAAAATGAAAAATTAGAAGTTGAAAGAACAGAAAGAGTACGTAATATGATTAAAAACAGTGCTTCTAATAAAAAACCTGAAACGAAAAGTACTGAAACGAAGAGTACTGAAACACAAAAACCAAGTAATGGAGTTCATCCCGATAGACTAAAATTATTAAATAAATGATTGACACAACAATAGGCATATTAATTTAATAAACACATACAAACTGAAACAATATAACATAAGTATATATTACATAAAACAGAACATGAAATATTGAATTGAAAATTGTAAATTTAAATATAAAAACTTGAATAGTATTGTATAATACGGATCAAATATCACAACATCTGCAAAATATATGGAGGAAGAGGAGATGGGGGGGGAGGGAAGTGGGTGATTATTTCGATCTTAAACAGAGTGTGATGATATTCTTTCTACTCATTAAAAAGAAATAAAGTTTAATACTATGAATTATATAATATAGATGCATTCTCTTTACTAAGCGTGAAAATTAGACAATATATTAAACAATATTTAACTATAGTTAAAAATAGTAGTAATTATTATTATAAGACACAAAAAATCATTCGTCAAATTAAGTCATTCATTTGTGTTTTTTTTTTAGCGAAATATTATATATTTCCTAGAGAGTAAGTGAAATACATCAATTAATTCAATGAATAAAACAAAGTATACAAACAGTTGTCTCTATTAACAATTCGTTATGTTTGATCGTCTGTAAACTTCTTCTCATTTTTCAAATAGTAACTAAAATAAAAAAACAGAATCGTTGTTCCAAAGTGTTCCAAAGTGTTCCAAAGTGTTCCAAAGTGATTTAATTTGTTGTTCAGAATGTCATTCGGTTAAGAGCGGGATCTCGGTTTATAATTAAAAATTAAATGTGGGGGGGGAAGGGATTCAATTTTGGAGACAAGTGACAAAAGACAACACACGCTCACAGAGAGAGAGAGAGAAGAAGCGTGTCGATTGTTTGGAAGAGCGACAGAATATTTGTACCACGGTGAGACACGGTGAGGGGGTTAACCACCTTATTGGCGGGGGGGGGGGAAGTAGGGGAAAGTCCAATGAGATGGTAGATTGGACGGTGTGACTACTTTCTATTATTATTATTTACAGTATCTGAATTGGAAATGCATGTGCTCTCTCTCTCGTTTTCTTTTATTATTTACTATTATTAAATTGATTTAAAAGTTTTAAACTTACAAGGAGAGGAACCTAATAGAGAACCAATGAAATAACAACAACAACAAACAACAACAATAAGTATTAGAATAAGTATTAGAATGACCATCGTTTCTCACTAAATAGTAAAAAAAAAAAATATAACCCTTAAAATTAGTATCTTATTATATAATATTATTTATTTTATTAGGCGGCAAATGAATCCCTATAATTTATTGTAATTGTTATTGCCCTTCTTGTAAAATAGTCTACTTTACTAAATATTGGGTTGTCTTCATATTTGAATAAATATTTTTTTAATTAGTTTCTTTTCATATATAAAGGGTACATATATTTTACCAAGAACTCTTCTTTTTCTTTTTCCTTTTATTTGTATCAAATACATTTATATTATAAAATATATTGTACATATAAAATTGTTTACATAATATATATATACGTGAACATAACAGTACACATTTTAATAAATTAACAATAATAGTATAAAACAACAACCATACACACCTAACCATTGAAGATGTTTTTGGTTAGTAACAACTCAAATAGCTCTAAGATTCCCGACATTTCGGCCCTTTCCATCTCATCAATATCTGATTACCATGTTTTCGATTTTCCTGGAAAAGAATTACAAAGGGAACAAGTTATCGACTTGATCGATCAACAAGGTTTTATCCCAGATGATTTAATCGAACAAGAAGTGGATTGGTTTTATAATGCTTTAGGTATCGATGACTTGTTTTTTGCAAGAGAAACACCAGAATTATTATCAAGCATCATTCACTCATTATACGCTTCGAAATTAGACTCTTTTACTAAATTCTCATGCAATTCTAATGACAGCCAACAACAGCAACAGCAACAGCAACAACAGCAGCCAAAAAGAGGGATCAGAGATTTATTCAAAATTAAAAATAGAATATTGACAAAAGATAACCATGCTATTTTCATGGAAACAAACAATTTTTATAACGCAAAATTAAATGATCAATCAGGCAAGAATATGGGCAACAATGTATCTTCATTGGATGCTACAATCGAAAATGCCTTTAACGACAATAAAAAAACTGGAAATGTTACTTCAACTAATGAATATTTTAACCAATCTGAAAATTTACCTTACCAATTAGATTGCCAAATTGATGAATTGTTTTTAGATAACAAAAACAGTCCAGGAACTAGATCTGTTTCATTCTGGACTCCACAAAGTGGCTTGAAATTAACCTTTGTATATAATTGTAATTTCGATACTACAACATCCAAGGCTTTGACACCTCAACAGTTGCTAAACGGTGATATCGATTCAATTAGTGACAAGACAATGACCCAAGTTTCATCTTTAGAAACAAAAAAGTTATATGGTTACCTAATTAATTTAGTGAATGAAAGAGAAGGGCCTGTCATCAAAACAGTAAATTCCTCAGAAAATTATGATGAATTAAGACTGTTAATCGCATTTAAGAGATTTACAACAAAGGGATACTATGATGCAATTTCTTCATTATTTCATTATTACAAACTATCTCCATCTAAATTCTATTTAGAAACCTTTAAATTATCAAACGAAGATAACAGTAATGATAATGTTGTAATTTTTTCCCTTTACTTAAATAAGTCACAACAACTAGAAGATTTCATGTTAACTGACAATATTGAATTGTCATTGAGACAAATTGAAAGAGAAGCCTCTTTATTATATGCCATCCCAAACAATTCTTTCAGTAAATTGTATGAAAAAAGATTGTTTTCACCTCAGGAAGCTGTTTATACTCATGTTGCTTCCAATTTCATCAATCACTTCATTAATAGATTGGGATCTGATTATCAAGCACTAATTTCAGAATTAAATGTTAAAGAAAATAATACTATTCTACTTGAATTAGTTGAAAATTTGAAAAGAAAAATTAGAACTGAAACTTTCACTCAACAGATGATAATCAGTGTACTAGAAAAATACTACATGATTGTATCAAAGTTGTATAAAAATTTTGCTGAAACTCATTATCTCAGAGATGACAAAGTCATGGAAAAGACTTTATCATTTCAAAGACTTGAACGTTTAGAACCATTTAAAAATGATCAAGAGTTTGAATCGCATTTGAATAAGTTTATTCCAAATGATTCCCCTGCTCTGTTGATTTTGAAAACTTTGAATATATTCAATAAATCAATTTTGAAGACTAACTTTTTTGTGACAAGAAAAGTTGCACTATCATTTAGATTAGACCCTAAACTCATTATGCCAAAGGATGAATATTCCACAACACCATATGGTATATTTTTTGTGATCGGTAATACTTTCAAAGGTTTCCACATCCGGTTCAGAGAAATTGCACGTGGTGGTATTAGAATAGTTTGTTCAAGGAATCCAGATATATACGACACAAATTCAAGAAATGTCATCGATGAAAACTATCAGTTAGCTGCCACTCAACAACGTAAGAATAAAGATATTCCAGAAGGTGGTTCTAAAGGTGTTATTTTACTATCACCAGGTTTGACCTCTCCAGATCAAACATTTAATGCTTTCAGCCAATATGTTGATGCCATGATTGATATTTTAATTCAAGATCCTCTCAAAGAAAGCTACGTGGATTTACTTGGTTATGAAGAAATTTTATTTTTCGGACCAGATGAAGGTACAGCCGGTTATGTTGACTGGGCTACGAAACATGCAAGGGCAAGAGGTTGTCCATGGTGGAAATCATTCTTAACAGGTAAATCACCATCCTTAGGTGGTATTCCACATGATGAATACGGTATGACATCTTTAGGTGTCAGAGCTTATGTTAATAAATTATATAAGACTTTGAACCTTGAAACAACAACCATTAGAAAATTTCAAACTGGTGGCCCAGATGGTGATTTAGGTTCAAATGAGATATTGCTTTCAACCGACAATGAATCTTATGTTGCAATTGTTGATGGATCTGGTGTATTATGTGATCCTAATGGTCTAAATAAATCTGAATTAATTAAGCTAGCCAATGCAAGACAAATGGTTTCACATTTTAGTAAAAGTAAGTTAAGCAATATGGGTTTCTTTGTTGGAGTTGATGATATGGATGTCATGGCTCCAAATGGTACAATAGTAGCGAATGGTACTACTTTCAGAAACACTTTCCACACACAAATTTTTAAATTTGTAGAAGCTGTTGACCTATTTGTTCCTTGTGGTGGTAGACCAAATTCTATTAATTTGAATAATTTACATTATTTTATTGATCCAAAAACTAACAGGAGTAGAATCCCTTATATAGTTGAAGGTGCCAATCTATTTATTAACAAGGCTGCTGAAATTGCGTTAGATACTCATGGTTGTTTATTATTCAAAGACATGTCTGTAAATAAAGGTGGTGTCACCTCTTCCTCGTTGGAAGTTTTGGCATCATTATCATTGAATGATAACGAATTTGTGCACCAGTTCATCGGAGATTCTAATGAAAAATCACCATTGTACAAAGGTTACATCTGTGAAGTTCAATCCAGAATACAAGAAAATGCGGAGAAAGAATTTTCCTTATTATGGGAACTTAAGAAGACAACAAATGAGCCAACTGCAAAGTTGTCAG
This sequence comes from Tetrapisispora nanseiensis, assembly GCA_030568035.1. NCBI lineage: Eukaryota > Fungi > Ascomycota > Saccharomycetes > Saccharomycetales > Saccharomycetaceae > Tetrapisispora > Tetrapisispora nanseiensis. The sequence goes on along the minus strand of JAJLTH010000062.1, from coordinate 57,797 downwards.
ACTTAATTTCACAAACAATTAATAAATTGAATGACGATCTAATCAAATCGAATGAATTATGGATGAATGATATCGAATTACGTGATTATCTATTAATAAATAAAATCATTCCTTCTTTATTGACTGGTGTGGCTGGAAAAGAGGCCATTTTACACAATATTCCGGTTCCATATCTAAAAGCACTGTTATCGAGTTATTTATCCAGTTCTTTCGTATATAAATTTGGTGTTGAGGTGGATATTGGCAATTTCTTAGAGTATATTGGCATGCTCAAGAGAGAAATATCTGAACAATAGATTTCCAGTAGTCACTTAAATTTATTTTAATTAGATAACTATAAACTTAAATACAATTAAATCAAAAAAAGTTTAGTATTTTTTTCAGAACACACACACCCATATATAATATATATATATATATATATATATCAATAATTACTTTACATTGTATATTCTTTATACTCATATAATGCAATTATGAGGTGAGACATCGAAATTATAAATGATTACCAACCCCAACGTTCCGATCGCTCGCAGTTGAAAATTAGTGCTTTCTAATTGCTTAAAAGAAAAGGGTTCATTTAGTCTAACTTTAAGCAATATGCTTGCAATTTAGTATTCATAATTGTATTTCAAAGGCTGATGTATAAAGTGAAACAAGCTATACAATAAAACTTAATGGGTTTAATTAATAGCCATATTCCCGAATTAAATAATTTAATTAGGAACGAGTATAGATCTAGTAAAACTACAAAAGACAATTGCAGAGTGCCAGAATATACTTCGGATGTTGAACCTAACAGATATATTCTGAGTAAGCATATTTTTGAGAAGATTAAAAAACATGGTCCATCAAATAAGGATTTTACACCTTGGAAGAACAATCCTAAGTTTTTTAATCAGGTTTATTTGTCAAAGCTAGCTGCAACAAAGATGCTGGATCATTCTATTGCAGGCGGGGATCAAGAAATCATGGGTATTTTAATTGGAACCACATTAACTAATTCTATTATAATATATGATACATTCGAAATTCCATTACAAGGAACCGAGACTCGTGTAAACGCCTTAATGGAATCATATGAATATATGGTTCAGTATTCAAATGAAATGATATCCGAGGATAGACAAAATTTGCATATTGTTGGATGGTATCACTCACACCCAGGCTATGGTTGTTGGCTGAGTAATATAGATATTGAGACACAGAAATTAAATCAAAACTTCCAAGATCCGTTTGTTGCCATTGTTATTGATCCAAAGAAAAGTTTAAAAAATGAGATAGTAGAAATTGGAGCATTCAGGACAATACAACAATCAAAAGAATCTGATACGTATACTTATTATGAGCTACCCATTTTGATATTTAATTCCGAATTAAGTCGGTGTCTCAATATATTCCCATTAAAGTATAAGGAACCTAAAATAGATGAACATCGTACATTAATATTATTCAATAAATACCTCGAAGCTGTCCAGAACAGTACTTCATTTAAGCAAATTAAAAAAGAAAAAAAAGTAAATGAGACACCAGATAGCTTAAACTTAATGATTCGACATAGTAAGAAACAACCAACTGGAATATTTAAGAATCTAAGTTCTTGCTCATTAGTCAGCAGCTGTTCTGAAAAAGATAGTAGCGATATCGATATGATTCATGATTACTCTTTAGATACTGAAAGTATTTCAAGCAGTATGAACCTGGTTAGAGAATTCGAATCTTCACAAAATATCGTAGGCCAAGATATCAGCAGCTATTTGACAGCCACTTTACAGAATAACATGGAGAGAGAGAGTATTAGCGATACAACGAAGCCCCAGGATAATGATATTTTAGGATTATCTAAGGATTTTTCGGATAATACTCATGAACGCATGGTTAAAAGAGAATTAGATAATAGCATGCACAAACTTTTAGGATCAAAACTCCAAGAATACAAGAATTTAAAAATTTATGAAGATATTTTTACATTATAATGTATTATAAAGTGAAATTCTAGAATATTTACGGCTTTGTGATTCAAAACCGCTATCTGGGTCTAAATTGAATTTATCTGGGGAGTATGACACCATTAATTCACTCAAATCTGCTGGGTTGTTAGTTGATATATTAATTCTGGATCCACTCGGATCCATTGAAATTACATTGAAACTTTTTTCATCTTCTTCTATTGAATTAGTAATCCCAGAGCCACCAAATTCAATAATGTTTTTATCCCATTGTAACAGATTTCCATGAAAATCACCCATCAGTATACCGTGTTTACTATTTATAGAAGCCTTCATTTTTTGATGATCAGTTTTGTATGGTAGCTTTAAAAAATTCAATGCTGTATTTTCTCTCCTAACGTCAATTACCTCAATTCTATCTGATTTTCTTTTCAGTAAATATAAATAATGTTCATTATCTGATCTCAAAATTTGATAAATCCCATTTCCTTCGTCGAATGTACAAAGTGTGTTGGCAGTTTTGCACCGAGTATCAATGATACCTAATTGGTTCTTATAAGTGCCATAATACGCCGTTAATTTATTATTAGGATACATTGGATCTACAGTAAAACAGGATACGATTGACTTATTAGATCGTTTTCCAATTAAATTTTTTGTAAATCGAGTTGTCCAGATAGGATCTTTACGGGAAACATCATATAATGAAATTTTATTATGCATGGATCCTGTTATAAACTTATTATTAGACAAGAATCCGATACTATATACAGTCTCGTAATTCTCATTTTTGTCATTTGTAATGTTATAACTGTGTACTGGTTTTATATTCCCTTTGGGCATTTCTCCTTTTAGTGGAAAGGCTTGTAATGGCACAAATTTACTTGATATAATGACTATATTTTCTATAGTAGTGTTGAATAAAGAATACTCTGGATTAACTGCACTGCAGATAGTAGAATTTGGTCTAAAAAATCTTGTAAATGGAATCATTTGGTTATTTAAAGTATCAGTATTTTTTTCAGGAATTAAATATTGCCTAATACCATAATCACTATGAACTGTTACAACTGAGCTTCCGTCATACGACCAGTGGATATCTTGACAAATGTCTGGTTTAGTTAAGGTATGAAGATTATTTTTATGAATACTTGGGGAACCTAATGTAGGATATTTGTAAGTTGATGCCATACTGTTCTTCAACCAAAGCCGGTCTTCATGCTTCCATATCAATTCTAAACTGGAGCCATCAAATGTTGAGTTGGTACTACATATTATTGAAGGATCTTGTAGTTCATCCATGAATGTTTCATAGAACTTAATATTAATAAAATCTACCCTGGTATAATTTAACTTGAGTTCATAATAATTGTAGTATCTGCATCTCATTCAAGATAATAAAACATAAATATAGTTGTATATATATAGTATTGATGAATTTTTCATCAGGCCTACGATCAGCGAGATCGTGCCAACAAGCATAAATTTAGCTGAGAGTTATAAAACATTCCTTCATGGAGTTAACATGCATATTTAATAATTGAAAATACGATTAAAGCAATTGATATATTAAAAACGTATGATTGTCATATTATCCAATTATCCTTTTCGTACAACATTCATGTAATTTAAGCAAGAGTCATTACCTTTCTTTAAGAAATCTCTACTAATAATAGCGAGATTATTAATTTTAGATATATTAAAAATTGAAGTTGGCTCATTTATTATATTATATATATAAGTTTTACAACTTTCATATTTATAATTATTACATATGATATATGCTTGGTGTTATATTTTCGTGTGCTATTTTCATTAATTAAATCTAATTAAAATTGAATGTTTGATTGACATTGGAACCAAAACCAAAGGTATTATCAGATGTCTGCGGAGCCATGTTTTCATCAATAGCATCATCATCTTCTCCAAAGTATGTCTCGATAATATTGTATGCCTTCTCATAAATTTTATCATTTTCATTTTGTTGACAGTTAAAGATCTTCTCCATACCACCTGCCTTTTCAATATAATCAGCATTTTCATTAATAGTTAAACCGCGTGCTTCCTTTTCAGATTCACCCATCTTCAAAATATTTTCTAATGCATCTAATGTGACCTCAACTATCTTATTATCAGCAATTTCCAATAGATCACACAAAGGCTTTATGCAACCTTGAGCAACTAAGTATCCAATAATTTCTGGTCTATGTAAACCACCAGAAGAAGCATTCGAGATTGCCCAGCAAGCTTCTTTCTTGGTTTTATAATCAGCAGTTTCTAATAGTCTGATCAAAAGTGGCAAAATATTAGCATCTATCACGGATTGAATTTGGTCTGTGTTACCAGCTGTAATATTTGATATGGTCCAACAAGCTTCCTTTCTAATTGATTCCTTTGGAGAAGACAATAAGTTTCTTAAAGCGACAAGAACACCAGCATTAATTACAACTTGTGTTTGTAGATCTGTACCTGTGACAATATTACCAACAGCTCTTAGTGCTGGAGTTTGAACAAGGGTAGATTGATGGTTCAATAATTCGACCAATCTTTTTGGAATTCTTGCATCGATAACCGCTTGAATAGCTTCTGAAGGGCCATCAGATAAATATGAGATAGCCCAACAAGCGTCAATTAACGTTTCTGTATCTAAGGAATAAATCAGCTTAGCCAAAGTTGGTAAAGCCTTTGACACTATACTCCAGTCTGGTTGAGGTTTCTTACCCCTGCATAAGTTTGATAAAGTCCAAGTAGCTGTTCTAATTAATGAAGTTTTGTTAGTGTTAAATAAACCTAAAATTGGTTCCATAGCACCACTTTGTAAGACATGATCTCTGTATTGGGTAGAATCACCAGCAACATTACCCAAAGCCCAAATCGCTTGTTCTTGAACTTCAACACTACCAGTATATAATAATTGAATAAATAATGGAACGGCACCGGCTTCCACGACAACTTGAGTTTGAGAAGAAGTACCGGATGCAATGTTGGTTAACGCCCAAGCAGCCTCTAATTGTAACATTTCAGGTTGATTTTCATTCATAAAATTAATTAAAGTTGGGACGACGCCAGATTGAATGACTAATTCAATTGGAGGGTTATTCTCTCTTGATAATATTTGTCTAAATTTGACAGTGGCATTTAGTTGTTCTTGCATGTCATTTGATTGAATTTGTTTAATCATCTGTGGTAATTCGACTTGTAATTGATCGTAAAATTGTTTATCAGCTGCAGAAACATCATCATCGTCTGAGTCAGATGCAGCACCGTTGGTGTTGGTAGCATTGAAATTTCTTCTCTTGGCCAAAGCTTCATCTCTTTTAGCTTTTCTTAATTCAACTTGTTGTGTATCTCTTCTACGACGCAGTTCATCGGCAGTGAATCTGCCTTTGTTCTTAAAGTTAGTACGTCTGTATTCTGGAACAAACTTATTGGTGGAGTCCTCTTCGTTCATTGTTAGCTTAGAAATAACCGATGTTCGTGTATAATATGTTTCTTTGTTTTTGTATTCTTATTGGAATATGTACGCTATAGAGATATTCCTGATTTATATTATACAATATAAAAGCACTGGATTATATATGTTTTGTATTCAAAGGGTAATTAGCTCTTGGAACAAAAACCAAAGAATATCAATTAAATAATATATAAAGTTCAATACTTTAGTTTAATTAATGTAATTTTTACTTTTAAACTTTATTCAAGAAATAAAACTATAATAAAAAAAAAAAGTAATAATAAATGAAAGTTAACTGAACAAATTAATATTTTCGATTAAAACTATACAGATATTTTTTCCAAGTAAGGTTTTACAAATGAAGTTTCTATTACCTTCTAATCACTTCTCTCTCTTGTGAGATAACTCTCTTTAGGTTTGTGTTTTGTTAAAGTTTTTGAGTTTCATTAAAACAGAAGTTATTGGAAAATTTTCCACTCTTAACGAAATTAATTCTTAACAGCTTAAAATGAACTTCAAGAAAAAAAACTACACGCAATTTTAAAAAAAAAAAAAAAAAAATTTCTTTCATCGACGGTTCGATTATCGCGTTTTGCAACAGCAAACACTGCAGCGAAAAGACTTATTGATCGAGCATTTCTGTGTTTTATTTTGGTTTAGTGGTCAAAACAACGTCAAATAGATGTCAGTCACTGAAGGAAAGAAGTGTCAGTTATTCAATCGAGACATATAATGAGAGAAAAAGATGATTGATGAATACAACTAATCTATGTTGTTCACACATAATAATTATATCGTTGTTGTTTTATATAAACTTGATTATATGTTGAAAAATGATGGGATAGAAAGTTTTTTTAGTTTTGGTAAATGATCATTACATTGCATGGACTGTGATACTTTTTTTTTTCAATTGTTCGTTGGCAACATGTCGAAAAAAGTATCTCCATGCTATTAATTATATCGTATTTTATATACATATAGAATTTTGTTCAGTATTTATAAGGGAACCCAGTCTGGAATTGTAAAAATAAAAAAAAAAAATAGAACCACGATGGTGAAAACCATTGGTTTATAATAATAGCATAGCGGCACCAGCAACGGCACCACCGATGACACCTAAACCTAAGTTGTTCATTGGTAGGTCGATGTTTGCATGAGCACCATTGGCAGAAGCAGCTCTTTCGGCAGAAGATAGAGATGATGCAACTGAGGATATAGAGGCAGCAGTGGCACTGGTATAGGAGGTATAACTCTGGTACATGGAACTTAATTCACTTGCAGTGAATGAAGCGTGAACTGAGAAGAATGATGAGTACCATGAGTTGGCTGAAGCAGCAGAAACGGAGTAAGATGATAGAGAAGATTGAATTGCAGAAACGTCATCAGCAGCCTTGACAAAAGCGACACCGGCAGCGGCAGTAGCAGTAATAGTATTTTGAACCTTCATTTTTTGTTGTTTTTTCGTATTAAGTATTAGATTTGTTTGATTTGTATTTGTGTTTCTGCATATTTGGGACAAACAAACTATAAGAAGAAAAATTATTTGGGAAGAATATTAGAGTTTAATCTTCAAGATATTTGAAGGCTTTAAATATGATTGTATATTTGAAAAAAAAAGATTCAATTTGGACACCTTTCATTTTATTTTTCTGCTGTTTCTAATTAGTTAAATGATCTTCTCTTAATGCTTCTTACCACAGAAGAGAATCATCTTTGACATAAAATATAAAAATCTGAAGTTCTTCTATAGATTAAAAGCAAAGAGAGCATACATAGTATGCCAAGAATGCATTCCCATGTGGCTGATGAGCGTCTTTCCACAAATTAGAGGGTAGTATAAAAAGTTCACACCCTTTTTTGCAATATTTTAATACCAAAGAAAGATGTTTAGTTTCAACTGTTAAAAAATACCCGATGAAGTATCTTCCAATTTAAACTAAATAACAATGTCCATTAACAACTCTAATAACAAACAATTACAATAGTGTTCGTTTGTTCAATATCAGCAATACATGTGGGGGGTGTCTACATAAAAGGTTGTCGGAAGAGAGACACAATTTATTCCGAGATAGATTTTTTGAATACATTAGATTCGAACATACAAAACAATCAAGATATGTGACCATCTTAAAGGCGTCGGGGAGGGGGGGGGAGATGAATATACACTATTATTGTAAAAGCCACACATATTATTTAGCAAGGTGTTGGACTGTTAGTTATAGTAATTCAAAGCAGAGTCTCTAACCTCTCGTAACCCTCCACAATCCCATATTTCCCTTCTAATAACAAAGAGATACCAAAGCGCAATAGAAGTAGATCTTCAGCATTAATTCTCAAAAGAGAACAACATATGGTGATGTACACAGCAAAGTTAGAGATTGTCAAGAAGTTGCACTGGTAGTCCCAAACTTACATATATTGCAAAGAAATGAAACAAGTACTTACTGCATCAACGTTTCCTTTTATTTCTTTACTTGCTCTTTGACGGAGGTACACCCGAATTACGTTAAACGGTTCATAGCATTTCGAATATTTTTGCGAAGGGCCAAAAAAAAAAAAAAAAGGTGAATTGTTTAAGATTCTTGGGGTGGAAATTTGGTTCATTTACATAAGATGAGATATAATTTCTACAGTATTTAAATTACTATTGGATGATGATTTTTGACAATTAAAGAAAACAAAACCAACTTATAAGTTTTTGTAAAAAGAGTGAACAGTTACTATTCCACTGGGTGTATCATCTGTTCACGTAGTTCTGTGATTTTAGTTAAATTCTTATGATTTCAAGATAATTTTTAAGATTAAGTACATGATCTAAGACTTATGTGCGGATTCATCAATATATGGTTGGACGTCTGCTCCATCGAAGGATAAGCAATGACGATCAATTGATGTACTAATTTCTTTTATTTGTTTAATTAATTCTTAACTCTTGACATTGATTGGTATACATTTGTTAAAAAGTTGTTATTTTATTAACGGGAAAAGACTGTTTGTTTAATTATTAGAAACTTAATTAGTGTTGTTACATATGAAAGATTAAAAATATTTATTGATTTAACAACCAAAAATTAAATATATTATAGAAAAAAACACAATTAAAAGGAACTGAAGGTAAATTTGAAAATGTCACAATGACGATGCAGAGACAAGTTTTTATATTATTTTGGTATACTTTTCTTGTTGTCTTACATCGTTAAAAACATATTAGATTAAAACACAAATTTCCTTGTATTTAAAGTATACGGATTATGATACTCAACAGCACGACGCTATACGTTGGGTTGGTTAATCGCAGTAGTTCCAGAACCAACTGCTTGATTAACTGTATTTCCTGCTGTTGACGCAGCATTCTTTTCTTGAATAAAGGCATTGTTGGAAGAGCCACCCGTAGAGAAGGTGTGTTGGTCGGCTGTATTGGGGACTTGTGTGTTTACTGGTTGATTATTGGCTGGAATAGTTTCTTCAACTTGTGGTACTCCTGTGCCAGTCTCGTAACCATACGTTTTTTCTAGAGGTTCATTTAATGTTAAGGCACTGGATGGGTGCACCTTGGTGTTCATGTCAGAGCCTGATTTGAACAACCCACTGCCACCATAGTGCTTAGAAATAGGAACAATGATATTAACGATAACTAGGATTAAGGAAATTATAAATAACACAGCAGCCAAACCAGCAAAGGCAACCGAGGTTTTGATAGAATTGCAAGCACGTCCTGAACCACTAGTGGTGTACTCTCCTGTAAATTCATTATAAGAACCATCGGAAACTCCATAATCAATTAGAGACCCATAATCCGGATTGTATGTGCTAATTTGCCTATTATTACAGCCGCTTTTACCAACACTATCGGCAATAACAATGAATGCAGATATCCATAGACCTACCATAATAAATTCAGCAATAAGTAATACTCCTGCCATGACCAAACTTGGGACGGCAAGTGAGCAAATAATTACAGCCAACACGTAAAAAGTTGAAATGACACCTACTGATAAACCGTAATTGATTTTCTTACTACCATGGAATCCAAAATCATGTACTGCAAATGCCAATAATGACATAACAATGACTGAGGAGCCGAACTGTAGGAATCTTAAACCGGTTAACGGTAAAGTTTTTTTAACAAAATTTGACACCATTAAAATATGTTACTTACTTGGTAATTAATTACACTTGGACTTCTTTTTGCTTGAATCGAGTACTGAGAGATATTCAAAATTAAATTTTTTGTTGATTATTATAAATATTTCTCAATTGCGAATAAAAGTTATTATAAAAGATCGTTAGCTTTGATGTAGTAAATAATTAAATATATATTTTAAAATCATTATTCTATTCATATAAATGAATAGTCAAGTATTTATATATTAAATATTATCACTTTAATAAATTTACGTCGTCTTGATTGTAAATTTGTTCCTACATATATTGCATTGAGAATCAAGGTTCCGTTGGATATTCATTTTATTAATCCCCTTATAATTAAATAATGAACTTAATTTAAGTTTATTAAAATATTGGGAATGAATTTAATTTAATTGTTTCAATCCATTACCAATTCCTATATTTATTCTGTCTAAAGCTGTTTGAAACGTCAAATTCATCTTTTCCCTTAATTAGCGACAATAATTTCCGAAACAACAGTTAGGCCGGAAAAACCTCAAAAATTAAATAACTACGGAATATTCAGATGAAATTATTTCAAAGTTAAACAATTAAATATAATTGAGGTATACGGGAATCAGAATCAATTGAATTTATTATATTAATAATATTTACTAAATTACTATCTATGCTAGTCTTATGCTTGTTGATAAAGGTCTGGAACGGCCTTCTCTTTCTAAAGGCGGTACGTTCTTTTCAACACTTTTCGAAACAGGAACTGAACCCATTAGACCCTTACTTTCGGCTAATGATGAACTTCTGATATATTGAGGATCATCTTGGTAATATTCATCAATTATTGGGTGTAATAGAATAGTCTGCTTTTTTATCGTTATGACACTGTTTGTGGGTACAGCTGTCCAATCACCTCTTTCAAAAGTTAGAGGTTCAGAGGCAACCATTATAACATCTTGATTTCTATCTAATCTCTCCATCCTATATTCACCAGGTGACAATTCAACAAAACTTGAACCACAACTGAAATGTAATGAGGCTGCCTCATCATATTTTGAAGTGATATAACGAGAAATCACCACCGTTGAACCATCTGTAACTGCAAAATTCAACAAAGAGGGTTCGACATTTATTTCATCTTTGTTGACTTCTCTAGTCCAATCTTTTATATATTCTATGGTTTTCAATAGGGCTTTTCTTAACACAACATGTCCAAAATTTCCTTCTTTATCTCTAGGGTTACTGCCGAGTTTCTCTAATGTGTCCAAAAATAATGCAAAGGCACATTCAGAATCCGTACTACCTTGTAAGAAATTCAGATATTCATCATCAATGTGATTTAGTAATCTTCTTTTAATTTTTTGGAAATTTGAAATTCCACCATTATGCATAAAACATAAATTGTGATATGTAAATGGATGACAGTTTGTTTCAGATAACACACCATAAGTTGAAGCACGTACATGTGCGAATATTAAATCTGATTTTGTTTTTTCAGCTAGTGTTGATAAATTTTGATTATTCCATGCAGGAGTTATTGCTTTAAAAATACAAGGACCATCTTTATCTAATTCCACATCTAATGGATAATATGCTACACCAAAACCATCACCATTCATTGGCCTTCTTCTATCCAAACGCAAACGACTATCATATGATTGATTAATAATTGAATGAGCAGGTCTTGTGAGTAAATGTGATAAACGTATTGGTTCTTTACCCTTAAATATTAGAAACCTACACATTATGAGTAATTTTTACCGTTTATAATTCAAAGTCGATTTATATTTTTTGGATTTAACGAAATGTAGTTGAACTGATGCTTAAAGTATTCTCAAGTAGCCTTGATATGTATTCTCATAAACCCAATAGCACTTTAGAATTAAAATAAATAAATAAAAGAATAACAATATATGTAAGTATGTATGTATTTATACTAAATCGAATCCTTTTTTAAAGTGAGCTCTCTATCATTTTGATTTGTCAAATTGAATAAAAGCCACAGTTAGAAATCACATGACCAGAAATGCTGGGGAAAGTGTTTTGAGTGTAGAAGTTTCACCAAAACAATCTAACATCAACCTACGAGTCATTGAAGTATTTATCAATGCTTCAATTAAGGTAAATTCTAAGAACGTTGTTTAAAATTGCTACATATTCCATTTGCAAGTTCATTAAAATAGTTTAATTGCCATTGATAAATATTTCGTATATTATTGTATGACATTGTATGGCATTGTATCAGATTGTGATTATATTTAAATATATGGATACGCTATTTACTGTCATTAGAGTCTAATATTATTGTTACAGGACCTTCATTAGTGAGTCCGCAACTCATCATTGCACCAAATTGTCCATCCTTGACTTTATCTGCTCCAAGATCTGACCTAAGTAGGGACAAGAAATTTTCATATAATTCTTTGGAGATCTCACCTTTTTGGGCCATGTGGAAATCTGGCTTAGTACCTTTTTTAGTTCTTGCTAACAAAGTGAATTGGGATACAGATAAAATCTCACCATTTACATCCTTAATATTTTTCTTCCATCCGTAACCTGTATCATCCTCGAATAATCTTAATGTTAAAACTTTTTTTGACAATTTCTCAATGTCTTGCATTGTATCTTCTGTTGAGATACCTACCAACAACATATAACCATGTTTAATACTGTTTATAACATTCCATTTTGTTCGGAGTAAATTGTTAGTAGTTTGTTACTCTCTAAGATTGAGCATATTATACTCATTGTCTTGGTAAAAACTTTGGACATACCTTGATATAATTTTTTGTTCGACTGTTACAGATGCTTGGCTGACTTTTTGAATAATAATTTTCATACTCAAATATAATATAGTTTAGTAGTTTTATAGTTTTATAGTTTTATAGTTTTATGTATTTGGACAATTTATAAACTAATTATTTCTTATATTGAAGTCAATAGCTCAAGGTATTCAATAATAATAGTGCTGATATACTGTAGTTGAGAAATTTCTTACCCAAATCTTCGAAAAATGTCTTTCAGTATGGGCACGCGGAGCATTACTGTCAATAATACAGCCAATTCGAAATATCACCATCATATTAAATCTAGGGTAATAACAATTAGAAAATATAAATTCAATAAGACGTCAAACTTTAACAGATTTAAGGCATAAATTGAAGTCTTAATTTTGTTACAATATATTTGAATATTTATTTAAATTGGGTGCTTATATATTTATGTTAAAAAACTCTTTTCAGAACCCTCATGATCATATACCAAGAACATCCAATGAAGCGGATCAAGGCTGTTAATGCAACTAGCCAAAGAATAATTGCAAGGTAGTATGTAGCATTTACTGGTAATATTGGATTTTCAATGATAGCTGTTGAGTCAGACGACGAAACAGTAATATTTTTCTCTAATGCGAGATAGTCATCAATACCACCAGTTAATAGCACTGCTGCAATGACACCAAAGTTTGTTAAAACCCAAAAAATGATAACCAAAGATCTGATATTGGCATAGTATCCTGTCTTCTTCTCACTAAATGGTGTCTCCTTATTCGTTTCTTCTTGGTCTTCTGGAGCTTTCAAAATACCCAAGTATCTATTGTAATTGGATTGAATTTCTTCGCTTGAAACCAATATCTCCATTTTGAATGTACCGTCTTCTTGAGTTGTAATCTTACCCAATTGTTTTGCAACAGCACCCTTCGTACCCCAAGATAGATCATGCACATTACAGAATGCATAAATGTTTAAAACATTAATATAGGAAGGACTTAACAAAAGATATTGAACAAAACTAGTAAACATATGCCAAGGTTGTAAATATATTATCGAACTAACGAAATATAACACATATGTTGAGAGTAGTGAGATACATACATCTCTGAAAGTTCCAGTAGATATTAGGCCTTTAAAAGTTATAATATCCTCGTCTAGGATATGTTCAAAAGCTTTAACACTCAAAAAAATACTACAGAACAACATATAAATCATCAAAACGGCAAAGAAGATACAGGTTATCACATAAAATGTTTCAGTACTTTGAGGTTTATTACCTAAAGAAAGAATAAATGTGGATAAAACACAAACACCGTATAACCAAAAAAATATAACAGATAGTATATTAAATGCTGAATGGTATGTTACAGCAACAGATAAAGTCAAAATACGAAACACCAGAAAGAATGAACTTAATGAAAACCATGACATAATAGTATTAAACAAAAGGTAAATGAATTCGAAAGACAATACACATTTTCTCAAAAGTGTATGACCACTAGTCCAAATTCTGTGAAAGTGGCACAATGAGTATACACTCGAAAAAAAAGAACCATTTAACCAACGTCTCCTTTGCAAAATGAATTCTGGTACACGAGTCGGAACATCCGTTGATGCAGATGAACTTCTACAATACTTAAGAATCCAATTACTGTTCTTCTTAGTAACAATTTCAAAACACAAAATACGATCCTCAGCTAAATACATGTTAGATGAGAAAAAGTTCAGTTTATCAACTTCAGACTCCATACTCTCACCGTAGAAATATTTAGTTAGAGGTTCACCTTCAATAGCTTCTAATCTATATGCTGAGAAAGCACCAGGTAAAACTGTGATAAATCCAAAATTTGATTCAGTAGTTTTATCTAAAATATTCGACATTTTATACTCGAAATTTTGGGAAGCAACCAAAGGATTTATCAGATTTTTACCAACTGGTCCAATATCTGTCTTGATTTCTCCACATGCACCACCAACCTGGGGGTTTTTAAATTCTGTCCATAGCTCATAAATTGAATCATGACCAGGCATAGTACCTGCATCTAATAAAGTTACAATATTTGGACGCATTAAATTGGCAAAACCTTCAAAAGCCCATCTATGAGAGTTGATCTTTTTTTGATTTTGCTCTTTTAAACAAAAGAGTAATTGAATTGGTACAGTTGAATGATCACAAACAATATCCATATCATCTTCGGTGATATTTTTTATATTCATCATAGTTGTATGTTCATATAGGTGCATTTTAACCTTCTTATCATTAACTTCATCTTTAGCAAAACCATCTTGGTAACACCCTAAAATACTCAATAATGCCATAGATTTTTGGTTAATTTTTGATCTACCATCTGATACAACACAAACCACTATTTTCTTCCAAGCATCTGGGCCCCAGGTACTTGAATGTTTTTTCTTCACCATATGTCTTATATTGTCCATAACACCTTTTAATGTTCTTCCAAGTAGTAAGTGGTCTTCATTATACATTGTTATTACAATCATTAATTCTGTTGCTCTGGGAACCTCATATTTTAATTGTCTCGTGGAAAAATGGTTTTCCAACATTTCATTTGGTTCACAAGTTATAGCCTGATACCTCATAAACTTGAATTCGTTTGATAATTTTCCCTCCCCCCCTACAGCAGAAGAGTATTTACCCAATAAAGATTTGCTTATTGGTGAATCAAAAATGAAATTACCCATCAATAATTTAAACTTCTTTATAACGGTGGTATTTCTCCTGATTAAATTTTGTCTCGACAGACTTTCTTGTGACATCAAATTGTCTCTGGATGTGGCATCCTCAAACTTCATTGACAGAGGGTTGATATTTTCTTCATCTAGATTTGAAGATGTTGATTCAATTTTATTTACATGCAAATGCGTAGAGTCCTTTTTATTAATATTATTATTATTATCATCATCATAATCATCATAATCATCATTTACTGATCCATATTCACCCAAGTTGACATGGGAATATCTATCAGGTATATCAGCCATACTAGTGTTCCTATTGTTATCTTTATAAGGAGAAATGTAACTTTCATTATAATCGCTATTAGTTAAAGAAGTTTCTGAAGCATAAGGGTTTACCATCTCACCATCTTTATCCAAGTAAGTGCATATCTGATAGTCGTTACCATTTTGATCAACATAAAATTGTTCTGGGTCATCATCAAATATAACATTACTTTTACCGTTACTTGTATCGTTGTTGTTATTGGTATTGTTATAAATGTTATTAGAGTGTGGGTAGTTATATTGGTTATTATACTTGAAAATCGGCTTTGTATCATTTTGTTGTGCATAATCATCGATTACTGAAAGATTATCAGGTAAGTTATTCGGCCTTAAAAATGAAGGTAAATCGTCATTTAATTCATTTGAATTGTCCTCGTTCTTATTTATTTTATTATTATGGTAATAATCATCATCATTAAAATTTTCCATTTCAATATTTTGATATGTTTGGGGGCTTTGCGGAATAACATCGGAATTATGTATAATATTAATTGAAGGGATGCGATTTGGAAAGCCATGATTCAAATTTTGATGATTTATGAAGTTATTGTTTGAATTGTTCAAATGATTTCCACTAGAGAACACGTTTCCCACCGGATCATTTTGTTCATAAACCTCTTCTGTTGGTCTTGTGTTGACAAAAGCATTGTATGAAGCATGGTTCTGGTCAGTTTCCTTCGAGCTATCATTGAAATTAATATTGGCGTTGTCAACATTATTCGCAAAATTTTGAGGAGGTACTGGTCTATTTGAACTTGTGCTATTAAAATTCCTTGATCCAGAATTATACAGCTCATTATGTTTGGGTTGGTTATCATTGGTGGTATTGTTCATATAATATTCTCCATTATTACCACTGTAGTTGTAATTATTATGATTATTATAGTTATTATAATCACTCATTCAGCACAGATGTATATATGTTTATTTTGTTTTATTGCGATAGTCAATGTAATGTTTTCTTTTAAAAGAATATGAAGTATTCTGAATTGTTTTGCCTTTAAAATTAAAAGAGTGGCCTAGCTATTTTATATTACGTTAACGGGTAGTAGACAATATTAGATGAGATTAATAAATCACAAAACAAGTATATAAAAATAAAAGTAATAATAATAATAGACATAAATTTTATTTCATTCATAAATCGATGATTTTATATATACCAATTGTTAGAAGATCGCATTTTTTTTACTAAATATAGTAACATCAAATTTTTTACTTCTATTGATAATTTTTTTACTCTTATCGTCACATCGGTTTGTAACGCGTCTCATAACTTCGCACAATTGTTAGAGCTTGAAATTATTACAAATTAGGAAATTTTAGAAAATTGGTGACTGTGCCTCACTTTTCCCGGCGGCTAATTCTATTCAGGAAAAAATGAAGCGAAACAAAAAAAAAAATTTTAAAAAAAAAAGATAAAAATCCAAACCGGTCAGTAAATGTGTCACAAGATGCTCTCAGATGTGTCACTAAATATGACACCTCAATATTATATTATAATATGAAATAATATATTATCAAAATCCGAGTGAGTATTATTAAATCATGTTAATCAGATTCAGAAACTAATAGGTGGATACGGGGTAGTGGTTTGCACCTCGTACTATTTAGAAAAACATCAAAATAAAAAACAAAATTGTTGATATTAAAGAATTTTCATTGTAGAAAACTGTAAAAAATATGAATAGAATAATACTAAAAAAACTAAAAGCACCTCTCGATTATAAAATTAAAAATTATATAGTACCATGTGATTTTTGGTTTAATGTATTTTGTATCATTTCAAGTTTTTCTAAAATCTTTAATTGATTAAATTTCAGTTTCTTTATCTTATTTTTTACTTCATGTTGACTATATTTCCCGCATGATATAGTCTCACTGTAAAATGACTCAAAACTTTTAATTTTCGAGTTTAAACTTAAATGTAAAGATACCTTTATAAAATTACTTGTCTCAAACACATAGGAATCTTGTTTTGGTGAAATAATGGATATGTTATTTCCATTATTGAACAAAACAATTTTATAATGATCTTTAAAATTGAATTGAAAACTGCAATCACTCAACTCAAACATTACAAATTCTTTACTTCTAGTAAAACGACGCAAAAATACATCATCTTTATGGTATGGTTGTTTAACAAAAGTTGAAACTCTAGTTAAATGCTTATTCATATATTCTTCATATTTTTCAATAAATAACATATTCTTCTTGGTATCTATATCACTTTCAGGATTTTTTCGACAGATAATATTTTTAGTATCATACATATCAAAGTTGTTAGTATCAATTTCGTTTAATTTGCTTCCGTTATCAAATGTCATCTGTCCGCCAACTGAATCATTTTTATTATATTGGTACTGTTTATGTTTTGCAATCCAACCTACTTTCAAATCAGTTTCTATTAACCAATATTCTGGAATATCAAATAATTTTAAAACTGTTGTTCCATTACTCTTTAAAATTCCGATATCTTCGGTGGATAATTGGTATATAAAACAATTTTCAGTACCATTGTTATGATTAAATATAGATGTCTTCATGTTTGAAGTAGTTAAATCAACCCACTTGGTAATAATTATTGGAACTTTATGACCTTCCCAAACTTCATCTTTCATTTTATCTAAATCTAACCCAGTTTTTGAAGACTGTATTTTTAGCAGTGTTGTTAATGTTTCTAGACAAGCTTTACTCAATATTTTGATAGCATTACGTGACTTTATGGAGTTAGTTGCTCCAACTTGATTTTTTAAGGTATCATATGTGTCATTATCAGGTGCAATCTTATTTCTATGTTTTTCCTTTCCTTTGGTTTTATCTTCAAATGAATTATAGCTGGTATCTGAAAATTGCAGAAAATTGTTATTGATTTTATTTGCTTTAGAGTTTTTTGAAGTATAAGTATAATTATTTTGATTATTAATGTTGACAAAAGTATTGTTATTGATAACAGATTTTTTGCTGTTAAAAGTTTGAGGATTTGTATTAATAATTTGGGATATTTCATTCGAGAGAGGAAATAAATTTTGAGAATTACTTTGTAACTGTTTCGGTGGGTCAAAATTAAGTTGACATAATCGTAAGCAATTTTTAAAATGTTTATAAGAATCTAACAAAGATATCTCCATAAAATATAATGGAACTTCAGTGAAGATATTTGGAGGCATATGAGGTGGGAAACAGTGTTTAAACCAATCATACTTTAGTATATCTGACACTTTAGGTCTGGCAGTTGGTTCAAACACTAACAAATTCTGAATTAGAATTTTCACGTCATTAGAAATGTATTTGTCATTGGGGAATTCATACTGACAATATTTTATTTTTTCATATATTGTTGAGACGTCTTTTGATTGAAAAGGTGGTTTCCCAAGAACCATAGCATAAATCATAATACCCAAAGACCATAAATCAGCTTCGAAGGAATGTCCCATTTGTTTACTTAAAATTACCTCCGGTGCAATATAATTTGGTGTTCCACACATTGTATATTTTTTTTCAGATGTATTTGCGACAGTAGCTGCCAAACCAAAATCACCAATCTTTATATTGTAATGCTTATCAAAGAAAACATTCCCTAATTTTAAATCTCTATGAATTATATTATTTGTATGCATATAATTTATTGCCCCACAAAGTTGAGTTGTCATATATTTTACTTCTGGTTCCGTTAATATTTTTCTTTTCTTTAACAGATCCATCAAAGAACCATTAGGACAGAGTTCTAATAGAATGTAAACATTGGTATCGTCTTCAAAACAATCTTTAAATTTAACTATATGACAATACTGTAGACTTTGATGTATTTGTATTTCAGATAGAAGTTTAGCTTTTGTTCTTTCCGATTTAATGGATTTTTTGGCAACAATCTTACATGCAAAGGCAACTCCATGTTCATTCTTCATCTGGAAACATCTTGCAAACCCTCCTTCACCTAAGCAATCACCTCTGTAATAATTTTTGTTGTTATCTTTAACCGTTGATGGAGGTGTCTTGCAAAGTAAATTTAATTTTTCCTTTTTCTTATTGTTGTGTTTATCATTTTGTTGATTAACTCTCGCTTCTTTGAGATTAACAATTGGTCCTCTTTCATTTTCATCGATATACTTATTTTTAATTAATTGTTTGTTATCATTAATAATTTTATCATGAAAATTATTGACGTGAGTATTTTTTTTGAATTTATCTATTTTATTGGTTTTTTGATTATCAGATACAACTTGTAAAGGAGCCAGAACCATATTTCTTTACATAGATTTAATTATTTCTTAAGAGAACTTAAAATTAATGTATATGTTTCAATGTGGTAACTTAAATCTAACACAATATTAAAAATAATCTTGTTTTGTGTGTGGGTTTATACTCCCACTTCAATTGACCTCTAATAAGAAAGGAGACTAGTAATTGACTCGATTCTTTAACAATTTTTTTGTCTTGTACTATTCGAATATAACAAAAAAAATATAATAAAACTTTAGATAAGTGTAATATAAAAGTGGTTAAGAAAAGTGAATAGTATTTAACTAAATCCTTTTCTTATATATATCTGAGTTAAGACATTTAAATAGATGGCGCTAATTTTTATTTTAACTTTTGTGTCATTTCAAATGTCAAATTCTTGAAATTGAGGCAAACAAAAAAATAAGAAAAAAAACATCTTAATAGAAAAAATGAAATCGATTATTATTACGATCAAGAAATAAATATAATCAATAATGGATTAACTGTCTTGGAGAGTTAATTGTCAAGGAACTATTATCTAAATGTTTAAAAAATATAGGTAAAGATAAAATAAGAAACAAAAAATCCTAAATATCAATTTTAAATATAGGTCTTTAAGTGCAGCATTCATCGCATAACCAGACATGGCTAAATGTTAAAAACTTGTGGGATTTTTTTTTTATAGAAATTGAGTAATGTTAATAATAATTACATAAAAATACATATATTATCAGATACTGATCCATCGAACTCATCTATTAGCCTTTCATTAAATGCTTTCCCATTAAATTTAGACAATATTCAATTCTTTTTTTTTTTTATTCGCACTACTAATTTTTCAAGAACCCGTTATTCTAATATTCGAGTACTTCCTTAATTTTATAAAACAATCAAATAAATATTCAACTATAAATAATTATTGCCAAAAATATGCTTTCAAGTTAATTATAAAAGTTTATAAAATATACAAATCGACTGATAGGAATGACTGAGATTTAAAAAAAATTGAAATATAATTTAATGTCATTTGATATCAATTGGGATAACCTATCGAATGATGAAGAATTGAATAATTCGATTTTTCAAAATTTGAACAATTATTTAAATGCTATTCCTTTACCAACCTATATTAATAAATTAGAACTTAAGAAGTTTTCGTTAGGAAAAACAGCTCCAAATATAACATTAAAACAAATATCAGAACCATTAGATGATTTTTATAGATCTATCCAAGAAGAGTTAACCGATGGTGAGCATGTTGTTAGAGCGCCAAATGACATTCAGATACTTGCAGAATTCGAATATAAAGGAGACTTATCAATTACATTATCGGCAGAATTGGTTTTAAATTATCCAAGTTCAGATTTTATGGCTTTACCTGTGAAAATAACTGTTAGCAATCTTGGGTTTCATTCATTGTGCATATTAGCATACATATCAAAACAATTATTTTTCAGTTTCCTATGTGATGTTAATGATTCAAAGCTAGTTGACGAAGCAATAGTTAATGAAACCTCAGGAATAAACATGTCTTCACATAGAAGATTAGAAAGGATTTCAATAATAAGAAGTTTATCTGTTGAAACAGAAGTAGGTGAACAAAATCAAAAAGACGGCTCCATATTAAAAAATATAGGTAAGTTAGAATTATTCTTATCCGATAAATTAAAGGAGTATGCAACAAGAGAGGTTGCATGGCCAAGTTGGATCAATTTAGATTTTAATGATGATGATACAGATAGTGAAATCGATTAAGACAATTGTGAATAACACTACACTAAAATTTACGGATAGGTTCACGGCCTTCATGAACTTCTATTTTATTTTGTTTCAAAATGATCCTGCATTTCCCAGCATTCCTGTTTATAGATACTACACTAGGTTCTTAGTTTAACTAAATATATATATATAGCATTGAAAATTTAATAATACAAAGAATGAATATTTTAATTATATAGCATGATTAGAATACAAACATTACAATTGCAGGTGACGATATTAAGGTTTTCAAATATATTATCATCATACTTTTTAACTGATGCTGTGCTCAGATTTCGAGCCCTCATATTTCGCTTTGTATTTAATATTAATGCAATAAAAAAGGAATATCCATTAACTGGAGGTGTCGAATAGCAATGAGGAATAACTATTGATTAACATATACACGTGTTAATATATTAATAGTAATCATTACATTCAATACTAAGTTAAAAATTTGATACTTAAATATATATAAAACATTCAATAAGAATTTTCATCATTGCAGGGGATCATTCATGAGCATAGAAAATCAACACAATGCATGGCAATCATCTTCAGATGCCCAAAAACATTGGGATACAACCATGGAAGATAAAAACACTGAAAAGACATATATTGATAAAAATTTATCTGAATTAGAAAAAACCAAGCATAAAAATAATGCATTACTTGCTAACGATTTATCCAAGAGTGATAATATTACTTTAGGTGCTGCTTGGCCGTCATATAATCTCGAAAATGGTCACATGAGATATTCCACAGATAGCTTATTCAATAATGAAACATTCAGTAATAATATTTTTAAAAATCAGATCTTATCATTTTCTGATGATGAAGCAAATTATCAAAAAGATACTATAATAAAAGAACAGAGTAATATATTCAACGAATCCTCATTACCAAGTAAGAAGGGCTTTGCCTACAGTAGTTTAGATTCTGTTGGACATGATCCATATAATGATGCCAATGATAATGAACCCGAACTTACTTTAGATAACAGAACTGAACGTTTTGAGAAATGGTCTATCAAATTAAGAAGAACATACAAGCCAATTTCACCCGATGTATTAAATATCGAAGAAATAAATGAAAAGGAAGGACTAATATTTAAGCATTTAAACTATAAAATTACATTCATCTCAGATGTACCTAATTTAAGTACATCAATTGGGCAATCTGTTGTAAGAAGATATTCTGACTTTTTGTGGTTACGAACAGTACTATTGAAGAAATACCCACTAAGATTAATCCCGTTATTGCCACCTAAGCATGTGGGAATTCAGAATCCAGCCAGATCTTTTCTTGATTCCAGAATGTGTGGACTGTCAAATTTTATTAATATGATAATGAAACATCCTGTCCTTAGAAAAGAGGAGTTAACTTTGATATTTCTTACCGTCCCAACTGATATATCAAGTTGGAGAAAATCAGCTTTGTACGATACAACTGATGAATATAATGATAAAAAGGTGAATGAAGATTTTAAATCGATGTTCGATCAATCTTTACTCGAAGATTGGATTAAAATTCAAAAACCCTTAACTGTTTCTATATTACTATGGAGCAAACTCATCTATTTCATAGAACGAAATAAATTTAGACAAACTTTAATAGCTAAGCAAAATTTACAATTTCAGGCCGATTTAAAGAACTTTTCTAAACTAACAAATAAAATATTCCCAAGTATTCATAATACAACATCCGAAGAGGTAAATCTCAATTTGGATAGTGTTTGTAATCATTTGACAAAATCATCAGAATTGCTTAAAAGAGAAAGTTTTGATATCACTAAAAATTTAGTACCCAAGTTTTTCTCATTTGTTCTTATACTAAAATCTTTACAACAGTTACGTCAAAGATATGATCTTCTCATAATAAATAGCATAGATAAACTTCAAAAAAGGGTTTTGATGAACAAAGCAAAATTATCTTCAATGGAGGGAAAACCCGATGTTAGTGGTGTTGAATATGATAACATTCTACGATCAGTGAACATGGATAAAAAAAGAATTGTTGAACAGATTAATCGATCATGGCTAATAAAGCAAACCATTCTAGAAGAGTTTACTATGTTCCAGGAAACACAATATATGATTACAGAGGCTTTTCAAAATTGGAGCAACTTGCATGCAACATACCATGGCTTAGAACTTAATGAGTGGGAAGCCCTGGCTGTTAATTTGACAGAACTTTTTACAACCAGTTAACTGAAAACTACTGCAATAGATTAAGATTTGTACATATATAAACTTATATATTTGATATGAAATATTTTATGATAAAGTTTAATATATATATATTACTACAGAATGTTTTAACACAATATGTATCATTTATGATATATTATTATGGGTATCTATGAATGTGGATTTAATATACAAATTTTAAACCAAAATGCTTGATTATTGAGGTAACTGATATTTGAAAAATAACATACTTAAAAGTTACCTAACAAAAAGTTAATGACGAATAGAATAACAAGGCTCAATTTTGATGATCCTGACAAAGAAATTGCATCGTTATGAGCACTACTAGAAGACCTCGTTGAGGTACTTGACGATGATGAAGTTGAATTGTTAGTAGTTGTTGATGTTGTAGCAGATGTCATAGATGTACTTAAGGTTGTTGAGTTATTAGTTGTTGATGAGGTCGAAGACGATGTAGTGTTTACCAAAGCACTGTTGGAGTAAGAACCATCCCAACAATAAGTGTCAAAACAAGATTGACATTCGGATGGTAAATCCAATCCTAGAGATTCTTGACTACGTCTCATAACTGCACAAGCTACACAACCCATAAAGTTGGAATCGTCTGTAAAATTTGCTCTTGTAACGGTTTCAAAACCATTTTGAATAATAGATAAACGCTCCTCATCACCATAAGCCAATTGTAATGTAGACGTGTTACTCGCATAAGAAACTTCATAGTTTGGCAAGTAAACAATTAATGGTGGAACATAAGCGAGATCAGTTAAATTGGCAGCATCACAGCCGAAAAATGTTGGTCTTTTATTCAAACCTTCACTAATAAATGTATCAGCATCAGGGACATATGGGAAAGAGATATTAGAACCTTGAGAGTAAAATTGTCTACGATAAGCACCAATCAAACCAGTTCCATCTGGCCAACTTTCAGCTGTGTCGGCAGAGTTATCCAATGCAAAAACAACATCCAAATCACGTTGCTTTTGGATTAATGAAATTAGAGGCAATTCAATAGTGTCTTCACCACCGTCAGCTAAGGTCAAAATTTTCTTAGAACCAAAATCTGAATCACCATAAGAAGAACCGTAAAATGGATTTGGACCAAAATTAGCAACGTCATTAGAGTCAACAGATATCTCTTCAACCAATATAGTACCGATAGTAGAAGTTGAGTTACCTAAAACTTCGCCCACAGCAGCTGCCATACTTGGTGTGAATAGAGTGGAGGAGGTACCAATAATGAAACCGGCATTGTCAAAGCCCGCTACACAGACATCATTGGTTACTGGAGAACCATTGTTAACATTTGAACCAATGTATTTAACATCTGCGAAAGAGTTCAAAGAAGGATCCCAGGAACCCATCTCGAAAGGATTGAATTCAACAATTGTGGAGTTACTATATGATATAGTTGTATTTGGGTCTCTAGCATCTGTGACTGTAATTGGAAATGGCATTTCAGCATTCATAAAGACAGCTGCATCTCTCAAAGTGGACCAAGTGTAACCAGCACCACCATTTGGTAAGGATGGGAAAAAATTATAAGCTAAAGCACGGCCCCAATAATCAGCTAAAGAAGTGTTAAATCCGGCGGAACTTTTTGCAGCAACTTCTGAAAGAACAGTTTCCCACATTAAAGTGTTCTCAGCAGTTCCAGAGACCAGACCATCTGTAATATCCCAAATTGAGTTATTAGCATAGGTACTATCAATGATCTCTTGGACTGAGGTCCAATTATTCCATGCCAAAGTTCCGGTTAACCAGTTACCACCGGATAAACCAGAAATATAAGTTGTACCTTGTAGTAAACCACCGAGACCGTGGTTGTTGGCGCCAGTAGTTCTATTATCAAAAGCGGCAATCATACCGGCCCCACTTAACATTGCTCTATAACCACCACCAGAGGCGGCAATACCTACTCTCGGGTTGATACTTGAGGAGTTTGAATAAGTGGATGAGTTTGAAGAACCGAAGATTTGATCAACGATTGATGAATCAGTAAAATTGGAAGTAGCTCTCCTCAAGAACTCTTTTAAAGCAACTTTAGTAACTTCATCTCTTTTACTTAACCATTCCGTTTCATTTTTTGATAAGGAAGCAGAAGCTTCTCTAATTAAATTAAAGTCTTGTGGACATGTAACATTTGATGGCGTGTAACTGTTACTTGGAGACCAGGCATTGACTTCTGTTATCGAAGCCAATAATGGAACAGTTACCAAGAAACTGATTAATTGCATTTTTATTGTTTTTGGTGTTTTTTTTTTTCAGGAAGATCTAGGTATCTATGGAGATATTTTGAAAGTTATAAGCGAATGTAGTATTGATATACCTTACAATCTCAGTGGTGCAACTATCTAGTTTCTCAATGCAATGACTTTATACCTTTTTTCTCTCTCTCTCTTCCCAACGAGAAAAAATTGGAAACAAGAAGCAAGTGAATAATTATATCATAAATTCTCTTGACCATTATATATGATTACATCAAAGAGGAACCAATTGATAGTTTCATGAAAATAAGCACAAACGTGTTTAGTCATTGTTAATGATGAACAAGAAGAGACTATGTAGGAGGGGTTACTATCTTTTATCTCTTAGCATTTTTAATTACGATAGTATTTTATTTAATTTCGAAATGAAAAGGGTAAAGCATTTAGTGTAAGAAATAAAAAATAACCATAAAATAAAAAAAATTGTTGAAATCTTCTTAAGTTCTAGTAGTAGCAGTGCTTTGTTTTGCTTTTATTTATATTTAGTAATGAATTCCATTGAGTGTTATCTTGGAGATAATACAGAATAGCCGATGCGTGTGATGCTTGCATGGAAAATATTCTACATAACAGATATAAGTATATACCTCTAAAGAGAAGCAAACAATAACATATAAGGAGGTATAAAAAAAAATGATTAAACCAATGGTCGAGATGGAAAGAGACATTATGATTTTAACTAATAAAATAGACAGTATCAGGATCCCTGAGACTACAAAATTATATATATCCTTAAGACAGAGAAGAACAAGAAGAAGAGATGCGAAGTTATTGGTTTTAAAAAATAGTTTGTAGCAGTGTAATTCTGAAGAGTGTAAATAATTTAACATTTATCACATATTTATCCTTTAGACACATATGTTTCAAAATAAATTTATAAAACTTTTTCAATTGTTCAATACGAAGTTCGAAATAAAAATTAATGTTGGCTTAAAATGTAATTCAACATTTTTTATTGTTGTTACGATTGAAATGTTTTATTATTCATTTTACACTCTGAACATTTTCATCATAAGTATAAATTATACAATCCTTTTCTTTTGTATTGTGCGCGCGTGAATTGGAAAGAACCAATTGATGAAATGAGAATACACAGGTGAAGTGTAACTTGTTAGAGAATTGGAATCATTACAGAAAACAACTTATGAAATTTTCATATTATTATTTATTATTCAACAAAAAACATAAATACATAAAAACATAAAAACATAATACCAGAGAAGTCACTAACAAAGGATGGTACTTTTCTGTTTGTAGTTTTCTCTCAATTAGTTGACTCTCTCAACAAATTAGTTGTAAGATTAGCAATAAACATAAAAGTATTTTACATATATATATGCTCGGCTCCCTCAGGTCTCTCTATAATGAATACTTCATTAAATTAAATATCATTATATAGTTTTTTTGTCGTATCGTATGACTTTTTATACTCAAGTGGACTTATTCCCACGGAAGACATGGCATGTGTGTGTGTGTGTGTTTTGGGGTAGCAATTCAATCAGGTGACTTGACTCGAATACCACCACGTGATTCTATTTGAAATTTTGGTTAAATATTGTTACCCGCACAACAAAACATATCACATGACAAGAAATTCAAAATGGACATCGCTGTTGTTCGCTGTCCACCGGGTAAGTTGACCTGTAAAAACCCTTAAAAAAAAAAGAAAAGGATTCACAGTATAAGATACGTAGCGCCTGCGTATTGTATTGTGTTTCTTGTTCTTCTCTCTTACTCTTCGATGTTAAAAAAAACACGCGTGGTAAGAGCAACACAGACACAGAGAGAGACTTGTGTTATGTATTATATATTTTCTAGCCACACAGATCAAGTAAATATTAATTCTCTTATATTATTTATATATTCTCAAAAATAAATAAACATAAAATAAACAAACATCACAATATAATATATATATATATAGAAAAACCAGTTAGTTTCTCTATAATGTATACTCTTCTTGTGTATTTCTCTTTAATTTTAATAAAAAAAACATTTGTAATTATTTTATAATTATTTTGTAATTAAACTTTTGTTAGGTGTTCATATATATATATATATATACACAATATCACAATATCAGAATACACACAAACAATAATGTCAGGTGGTAAAAGTCACGGTGGTAAAGGTAAATCTGGTGCTAAGGATAGAAGTTCATCCCAAAACCATTCTTCAAGTGCTAAAGCTGGTCTACAGTTCCCAGTTGGTAGAATCAAGCGTTATTTGAAAAGACACGCTACAGGTAAAGTCAGGGTAGGATCAAAAAGTGCTATTTATTTAGCTGCTGTTTTAGAATATTTAACCGCTGAAGTTTTAGAATTATCAGGTAATGCTGCTAAAGATTTGAAAGTTAAGAGAATTACTCCAAGACATCTACAATTAGCTATTAGAGGTGATGACGAATTAGATTCTTTGATTAAAGCAACCATTGCATCTGGTGGTGTCTTACCACATATCAACAAAGCTTTATTATTGAAAGTTGAACAAAAAAAGAAAAAATAATCAAAAAAATGAAAACAGACCAAACAAACATATAATAATAAGAAATTTAATTTAATATAATACCTTTATTCGATATAACATTAATAATAATTGAACAAATTAAAGAGATGCAATGATATTTTATCTGTTTTATTTTTTTTTTTATATTTATCTAAATATAAAATTGAAAATTAATAAAACATAACAACAAACAAAATGAAAACTTCTCACAACAACTTTATAAGTTAATATACTAGTCTCTTTGTAACCATACTATTCATATTTCATTGTTTTAACTTTTTTTATTTTATAAAATGATAAGTAAATGCGTGTGTATAAGGTATGATGTAATTCCAATCTTAAACAACTGTTAATTTTGAGATAAATAATACATTTAATATCCCACAATTTTGAAATTGATTCAATTCGAACATGTTGCTTTTGTAGTATGAATATAATAATACGGTTGGTTTTATTTAACGCATCTCATCGATACTTGTTGAATGAAGTCACAAATGATATTCATTCATTCATTACTTAGTTTTGTGATTAAAATAAAACAACAACTTTTGATATTTAACTTCACGAAAGAGTTAATATTTAAATGTATTAGATGATATACAAACCTCTTTAATGAATTGTAAGAAATAGATATTACTTTAGATAAATAAGTTTAAGTAATCCCTTTTTGTTGTTACAGGGTAGCATTGCGAGAAGCGCCTCAGAGTGAATATAAGCTTGGAAATTGAAAATTCATAATCTTAAAAAAATATGATATTTATTAATAAAAAATACTATTTGAATATACGTGAGTTGAATATATTATAAATTTGTAAAGTCTGTTACTTCGAACCAATACTAATAAAACAACAATAACATATAACGTTGAAGCAATTAAATAATTTGGAACTTTTGCTTTATTTGTAATTTAGGTTATTTAATGCTATATTGAAACATACCATACAATGATGAATAGGTTGGCTGTTACACGAAAGTACCAATTATCATTAATTACATTTGTGATATATGTATCTACTATATTTGTTACATATCTGGCAGTACAATCATCCAGTTCTTATTTACAAGTAACAATTAAATTAACAAAGGGTTTGAATGTAATCATTTTAGTGTTGTTTGCTCTTTTAAATGTAGCCTTCATTTGGAAAGGTTTAACATATTTATTATTCGGAGAGTTAAGATTAATAGAGTATGAACATATATTGGAACGTTTACCTTTTACTATCATCAATTTTTGCTTATTATCATCGATGTTTAATGAAAAAGATATAATTATTTCCATATCAAGTTTTGGAATGATTCTAATATTTATGAAAGTTGTCCACTGGATATTGAAGGATAGGTTAGAAAGTTTATTGCAATCAATTGGTGATGATACTAGTATACGGTCATTAATCTTATCGAATAGGTTCTTTTTTAATATGATTTTATTTGCGTTCATTGATTATGAAATGCTGATGCAATGTATAACTAATTCAATAAAAAATTCAATGGGTGCTTCCACTTCCATTCATTTATTACTGGGTGTTGAATTTACCATGCTGTTGGTTGATTTAATGAATTTATTTTTCCATAGCTGCCTAAATTTATACGAATTTCACAAATCTAGTCAATCTGCTCAATTGAATATGATTTACGATAGCGACGACACTGATGACGAAGAAGAAGAATTTAATGGACTAGAAGGAAAATTTATGTATGAAAAGGCTATTGATATTTTTACAAGATTCTTAAAAACCATATTACATTTGCTGATGTTAATTCCATTCAGAATGAAAATCGTATTATTAAAGGATGTTATCTGGGATGTGATAACTCTATATCAAAATTCTGCAAGTTTATGGAAAACATGGAAAAATAATAAACAGTTAGATGATAAACTTCCAACCGTGTCTCTAGAAGAATTGAAAACTAGTGACAACAATATGTGTATTGTTTGTATGGATAATTTGATCAACATTGATTTTACTGCCAAAGAAGATAATGTCAACAAGGAAAAAGAAGAACAGATATATGAACATGTTATACATTCGAAACAAAAACCAAAAAAACTTCCTTGTTGCCATATTTTACATTTAGGGTGCTTGAAAAATTGGATGGAAAGATCTCAAACATGCCCTATTTGTAGATTACCAGTTTTTGACAGTAATGGTGATATTTTACCTTTCAAAAATACGACAACTCAAAGCGCCAATAATTCCCCTCTAGTCACAGGTGATACAAACGTACCTAACACTGAGTTACAGGTAGATCAGACTGAAATCGAAGAGGTAGCTGATATTCAACACAATGAGAGAGTTGGCGATACATTAACAAGAGATATAAATTTCCGTAGTCAAATTGGCGAAGATGCTGTAAATTCTGAAGAGAACGGAGATATTCAGGAGGAAAATGAGGTCATTGATGACCAATACAATCCAAATAACACCCATGTATCTAAAAATGATCAACAAGAGTCTCAATTTAATAACGTTAAATGGAAATCTTTTCCTATTAAATCTGCTGATAATAATACTATATCGTTTGTGATTAGAGATAAAAATATTTCTAACAAAAATCAACTCGCAAAATTAATCATCAAGCCAAAAACAATGCTCACGGAAGATAATGAATCAAAAAAGATTGTTATAAATGATGACGAGATATATGTTGCCACTGACTCAAAGACCATAACATCATTAAAAGAGAAAATAAATCAGCTGGAAAACCAGATCAAAGAAATATCATCAAAATTAGATAAGAGCACAACTAATCCTGGGGATAAAGTTTTAGAAGCACATAATGATTAAATAAATAAAAAACGTAAATATATATCAACAGATCCTATCATAAATTACCATGTATTCGAATGAAGTAACTAAAGAAAGGCTTAGATAATTAAAAATATTAAATTAAAACTATTTGAATAAAGACCCACTGTAGACCGAATATATCACTAGCTGCGATAGTGCCGCACTTAATTAAGGATATAATATTTAATTTCATCTGCTCTCAAATTATTAATCTATTGCATCCAACGTAATATAGCAAAGTTAATAAAAAAGTATGTATTCATAACTAATTAATGAAAGTGATAACTCTTTATTGCATCTTTTTGTAGATTATAATACTAAAAAAAAGCAAAACCGTTAGCCATCTAAACAATAAACCTTTATATGTGATGTGACCACTCAGAATGTTATTTCATTCAAAAGGTTATCCATATATAAAAAATATAGGGAAAAAACAATATTACCCGGATTGATATTTATATACTTTCAGGGAAATAGTGAAATTAAGTGCATATCCTTAGTAATTGATTAATAAGAATTTGCAAGATAGTTAACAATGGTAAAGTGAATTCTTGTTAACTACATTGATTAAAATAATCCTCTATCAGTTTCCGACTTATTAAATGACACTTTATTCGTTTTACAACATTATTTCATTTTTTTTTAGAACTGAATCATCAAAAAGACCCCAACATTATAATCATACTGTAACAAATACTACAACTTTTAATCAAAATATTTTGATTTATGATCTACTATAACGCATTTTCATTTGAGTATATACTTTTAATACAATAATACATTATATGAACTATAGAAGTCAATTGATATTTTGAAAAATAATAGTTCTCATTTCCCGTTGATAAATTATATCCTTAGTTTATAGACAAATCCGCATTATAGCATTTAGGGTTATCAAGTTGTATTCGATAACTACATAAAATCACAGCAACAATCAAAATGGTAAAGATACCATCTCATAAAAAAAAAAATAAAAAGCATCATAGATTAAAAGAAAGAACCTACAATAGAGCCATTTTAACTGAGGAAGGAATTGTAATAAAGTCAGATATCAATGAGGCATTTACCAATTCCGCAAGAAATAGCATATCAAGTCTAAGCACCGCTCAAGATATCAAACTTCGACATTCATATTCAAGTGCTACCAGTTTTCGAAACAGTAATGACTCAACACCTTTTAATGATAATGAAACAACATACACTATTGATGATACTCCTGATGGTGTACTCAGTGATATTAACATAGATGATATCGAAACTGCATCTGTCGTAAGTTGTGTCACCTGTCTGAGTGATAATCAGTCAATTTCATCAATTAGGACATCTAGCGATTTACCATACTCTTCCTTTAATGGTAAGTTTCCAGTCAATACTGTCATTCCTTATGGAAGAATATTGCATGCTAAATATATTGAGCGATCCCATTCGAGAAGGTCTAATGATAATAAAAGCAACTCTAGAAGGACGTCACTTTCAATGGTAAATACAACAGACTCGATAAATACCGCATTTTCGTCATCCAGCTTTAACAGTGACCCATTTTTTGATGCCTCTGAATCGTGTATATCAGAGAAGCATATAAAGCCATCTTTATCAAATAAATCACAATATGATGAACTTGATGGTTTTCCATATAAAAGAAATTATAAAAAGTTAATTGAAATATCATTTGCCAAACCTCGTCGCCATGATATAATACCAAAGAGACTAACTTTGGACATAGATACATCTTTTGCTCTAAAGCATGATCTCGTTACTGAGATTTTAGAACGAAGTTATCCGCAGACACGCAGAAATAGGAAAATACTTGTTATTGTGAACGAATTTGGTGGAAAAGGCAATGCTAAAAAATTATATGATTCCAAAGCAAAACCAATCTTGTTAGCAAGTAGGTGCTCTATTGATATTGTATATACTGAATATACTGGCCATGCCACAGAAATTGCTAGGACTATGGATATTAATAGATACGATACTGTCATATGTGCCTCTGGTGATGGTATTCCATATGAGGTAATAAATGGCTTTTATCAAAGGAGGGATCGAGCTGCTGCATTTAATAAGATTGCGGTAACACAATTACCCTGTGGTTCTGCAAATGCTATGAGTGTATCATGTCACTGGACAGATAATGTATCATATGCTGCATTATCTATTGTAAAATCAAAGGAAATTCAAATTGATGTGGTCTGTTGTTCACAACCCTCATATTATAAAATTCACCCCCGATTATCTTTCTTAAGTCAAACATACGGTTTAATTGCTGAATCAGATATAAATACTGAATTTTTTCGATGGATTGGTGCCGCCAGATTTGAAATTGGTGTTGCGTTTAATATCCTTCAAAAAAAGAAATACCCTTGTGATCTGTATGTGAAATATTCAGCAGAAAGTAAAAATGAATTGAAAGAGTTTTATTTAAAGAATCATGAATCAACTCAAGAATGGACAAAATTTGAAGTTCACGATAATGCACATGATGATGAATCCAATGTTGCTTCTAAACAAGATTTTGTGGAAATTACAGATGACAATTTTAAACTTAAATATCCATTTGATGAGGGTGTTCCAAATGATTGGAAGAAAGTTAATCCGGAATTAACTAAGAATTTAGGTATATTTTATACTGGAAAAATGCCATACATTGCAGCTGATATAAAATTTTTCCCTGCAGCATTACCAACAGATGGAACTATTGATATGGTATTGACTGATGGGCGGACTGCTGTTACCAGAATGGTACCAATTTTACTAGCATTAGACAAAGGTTCGCACGTTTTACAACCAGAAGTCATTCATTCGAAAGTCTTGGCTTTCAGAATTGTTCCCAAGGCAAATAACACATTATTTTCAGTTGATGGTGAAAAGTTTCCTAATGAACCAATGCAAGCTGAGATATTACCTCGGTTATGTAAGGTTTTATTAAGAAATGGTAATTTTGTTGAGACTGGATTTGAAAATATGTAATACTTTACTATTGAATTACATATATATTTTGTAAAGTTCTTCAATTTATTAATGACAATATTTTTAAATGATATATATATCATTTTAACATGTATATGTATATGAGTACTATTTTAAATTAACGTTATTTTATAATTCTATTACAATAAATTCTTACTAACAGGTTATAATTAGTAATTACAGATGATAGCATTAACTAGATATAAAATTCATTATTTAACCCATTCTGATTGTTCTTTATTATTTTTATTACTGTTAATGTTTTGTTTTATTTTTCACAAATTTTTTTAAAAATTATTATATGCTTCTTTCGTTATATGAAATCGAAATATTATTACTTAACACTGACAGTTGCTTTGATCTTCATTTTGAGAAGAAGTTATATCAATTATATTTGTTTTATTGTTCGAATCATTATTATCTTTATCGTCTAAAGGTGTTGAATCTGCGTTTTGAAATTCTGGTAATGATTTTGCGATTTTTTTGAACAAGTTCTTCACGTTATGACCTGCTTTTGTTGATGTTTCCATAAATATAGTTGCACCCAATTCTTTTGCCTTTTGTTCACCTTCTTCTGTTGTAACTTGCCTTTCATTTGATAAATCGCTCTTATTACCAACAATACACAATATAACATTTTCACTGCCTCTCTCCGTGTTAACATCTTCTATCCATTTATCGATATATTCAAATGATTTCTTCTTGGTAATGTCATAAACTACAATAGCAACCCTTGAGTCTCTAATGTAGGAAGGAATCAATGATCTGAATCTTTCTTGTCCAGCAGTATCCCATAATTGTAATCTGATTGTCTTATCATCCAAATACATTGTCTTGGATAGAAAATCAATACCAATAGTGGCTTGATAATGGTCATCAAATGTATCATACATAAATCTTGTGATCAACGAAGTCTTACCAACACCTTGCTCACCCAAGAAGACAATCTTATATTTTGTCATTGACTTATTTGCTCTACTCATTTTTTTTTTTTTATTTTAATCGTTTTTGCTTGGAAGCTATATCTTTATCTTTATCTTTATGTTATCTTATTTTAAATTCAGCACTAATATCAATATACGTGGGGTATTTCTTTACTATTTTATACTCTGCAATGAATAGAAAAGGATTATTTAATCAGCACCTTATTAATTATTGAATTCACTTATATATCTATAAAAGAATAACCAGAAAAAACAATCAAACGGCTGGTCCAAAAAAAAAAGAGATATAATTCAAGATTAAAAGAGAGTAACAAAACACAAACTTTTATAAAATAAGTTGAAACCTAACACTGATTTAGGATTAAAGGTACAATATTAATCAGAATTGTCTAAAATATTAAACAATATTTGTATATTATCATAGATAAATGGAAGCGACATCTTTCAATCAATATTTCAATTATTCAAATATTTTTCATAATATATAGAATTCAATACAACACTATAAATTTTCACGCCTATATACATTTGTATATATAATAATATATATACAAATTTATATACTACCATTAAATGAGTTATGTGTTGTTATTTCGTTTGGGTTTAAAAATTTTATTCAATTTTCAAAGAAAATGACTGGCAAATGAAATGTGTATTTAACATGTCATGTGACTTCCCTGCACTTGTTGGTGTGGGGGTGGGGGGGTCGAAACCATCCTTTTGGGTTACGAGTCACGTGTTTACCACGTGATGGAGATGTATATTTACACAAAAACGATGTTTTTAAGTGTCTGTAGTTAGCCGCCGAACGATCTTCAATTTAGTTTTTAATTAATAAATGATTAGAAAGTTGCAATCATTCAGATCAACAAAATATAGAAAGTTGAACCTGCGTTATCCACCTCTCTATCTATTTATATATGTTGGGATTAATGATCATGTAATTTGTGGGAAGGGAGGTGTTGTCTATTTCTAGAGAAGCAAGATATTATTCCCAATGCCGCTGAGAGAGAGTGACGTAGAGCCAAGGGAGATCGAAGGGATCAATGAACCGAGTAAGTTGTCGAAGAAACGACAAAAGTTGTTTAAAGATTCACAATTAACAATACAGATACTGAATGATTCGTTTATAAACATGCCAAACAATCCCAACAATGACACTCAACCAACAGTTATTAACCAGTTGTTGAATGAAAAGAATGTGCAAAAAAAAATTCTCCCGCCCAAGAAGAAGATCAAAGAGAGCACCAAGAGATATAAATGTAACGAAATTGTCACAAATCATAAATATACAAATACAATATTTGGTAGCAATGTTATCAAATCTCGTCCATTGAAAAAAATCACCAATAATAGTTTATTAAAAGAGAAAGATATTAATAAAATTAATAATACGACATCCACATTGAAACTTACCAAAGTAAGAACTAAAGAGATTACCAAAACTGAAAATATATTGAAGGACCCTACACTACCTATACTATCGACAAACACAACATCAAATGTTGCTGATGAACCTCATGATAAAATTTACCATGAGTTTAAGACTTTTGCAAATAAAGTTATTGAATTGTATGACAAAAAGTTAGAGGATCAATGTTAACAACATTGACTTTGTAAGTGTTCAATTATGAAATGTATTCTGTATACGATTGTTAAATTCCAAATTTACTTAAACGTTACACTGAATGTATTCCCAATGTCTCGTATGTTTTGTATGCATATATATATATCAGCCTTAATTTAACTACCAACTTCAGGATACGTTACCCTCACACTAAGTTTTGTTCCATCAGCCCAACACTGGTCGTTGCAGGCAGGAAACCCTTTTATGCGGTTCGTGTATAACGATATGTGTGTTATTGTGTGATTGAAACTTTTTTTTTATTGAAACTTTCAAAGAATACAATAAAAAAATTATTAGCAATTGGAATAAATTTTCATGAAATAGTTGTTATTGTTATTTTATTGTTATTTTATTGTTATTTCTGAAATATATTAAACAATATTTAATGATTAGATTTATAAATATTGAAAACATGATTAACAATTGATATTACTTTAGTTAAAGCTGACTTTATATTTATTTGTTTAATATTTTTCTATTAGTAAACATTTTATAGATAAAATAGCAGAATAACAAGTACCCAGTACTAGATTTACTGTATACATTTATTTCTAAACTTCAGCAAACAACAATTGTAAAGATGGACTCCAAAACCCCAGTTACTTTAGCTAAAGTTATCAAAGTTTTAGGCCGTACAGGTTCTCGTGGTGGTGTCACTCAAGTTCGTGTTGAATTTTTAGATGACAGTTCAAGAACTATTGTCAGAAATGTTAAAGGTCCAGTCAGAGAAAACGACATTTTAGTTCTAATGGAATCTGAACGTGAAGCTCGTCGTTTACGTTAAAATAATCAATTTAAAGGACATATTTTTCTTCTTTTTTTATCTATTATTTTAAATTAGTAACCATTTATTTACCTTTTTTTGATTGGTTTTTTTTTTTTTTTTTTTAAGCTCTACTTTATTATTTTATATTGCAGCTGGTTCAATTTGGAAACTACGTGTGACAATCAATTAGAATTTGCTATATTGAATATCTATTATTCTTTACGATGAATGATTTTCGACAAGAAGATATAGCCTATATAACCATTTTTATGCCAGAATTATTTCAAATGTAGAATTAAAAATTATGTGTTCATAAGAGTAAATTTTGAATAATAAGGAAATTTTAAATGATAATTTACCTAGATTAATTATGAAATAATGCGATGATAGATGTCATCGTTATTTTTAATTATTAATTATTCTTTATGTTGGTAATTTATATTAATTCACTTATCATATTCCTATTATTGATGGCAAAATTAGTGATCAAATATGATATATTATTTTTTAATTTCATGACCTATATCCGTAGGGTACATTTTACTGGAAATGGTAGTTTCTTATATATATATTTGCAATTTTTTTGTAGCGAAATCATTTGAGATTATTAGATAGACTGACAATTCATAATAAGTTTATATTTCTATTAACATGGCTATATATTGAATAAAAAACATTCTTCTTTCTAATTTTTACTCGTTATCTTTCCAAAGACACGTTTTTTCTTGGGTGAAGCATAAATATGATCAAGGTCAGATTCCTCACGTACATTCTCCCTTCTAAATTCATCACCAAATTTACTTACTGAATGGAGCACTGGTGTTACTTCAGAATTGTAGGGCAAGGGTAAGGGCTCACTTATATTGCGTAAAAATGAATCAGATATATCAGTATTTGAAGAATTTTGAGATGAACCACTGTTTTCATTTAGGTTATATGAAGCATTTAAATTTTCGTCAAAAGAAGATATGTCTGTATTATTTTGTTTATATTTATCTTGTTCTCCAATCTTTTTTTCATTATTTAGAAAATTGGATTTTAATTTTTCCCAGTTTTTAAATTCTTTAAACATTTCACGAAGATTAGATATACCAATATTCTTATCATTTTTACAATTATCCATATAGGCTGAAATTATCTTCGTGTTAGCCAAACTATTAGAATATGGCGGTAATCCTAGACTTTGCTTAGAACCTTTAGGTGCCCATTTATTTATTATATTATGATCTTCAGCCATAGTGCATGATTGCTCAGACAAATACTTTATTGTTCTGTCTTTAGAGTCAATTATTGCCTGTAGCAATGATATTTTTGAGTTCTGAAGATATGCATTTTTTAACAAAAATTGAGTATATTTTTGATAAATTAGTATCTGACTTTCTGAAACTATTGGAAAGGATGAAAAAATTAAATTAAATGGCATCTTATTAGCGATAAGAACATCAATCTTTATTTTATCATTTAATTCTCTTGTTATTTTTAAATATTCCTCGTTATTTCGTATTGCATTTACAAAATACAATTTTAACTGAGCCTCACTATCCTTATGAAAACCTTGACCTATGCATTGATTTAAAAAATTTTGTCTATCTAATTTGTATACTGAAATTGATTTTGTTTCAGTAATACTCCCAGTAATATTTATTTGCACAAAAATCAGAAAAATATCATCTATAGAATGCGTTAATGAATTTATTAAATACAATTCTTCATCTATGTTAACATAGGTCCAGTTATCCTCCTCAAGATTTTTTGAAATTATCAATTGGGACATGCTATCTTTTCTCAGATTATAATTAATCACAAAAAATTCCAACTTACTTTAAATCATTAGATAAATAAAAATACTCTGTTAAGGTGCAAACTGTCCAACTACAATATTTGTAATCTGAACATGCTAAAATAAAATTGTTCAATCAATAAATGTGTTACTTAAGCACAGATCAATAACTATAATTGTTCTTTTTCAATATATTGAGTAAACACCTTGATTATTTACTCATACAGAAGTTACGATAATCTAACAAATAAGTTTTAGAGTAAATGAGTTTAATTACTATCTATTTTAATATTTCCATAGTTTCACAAATATTAATTAAGTTTGGCATTTTTATATGTCAATTTTTAGACCTGAATATGAAAGTTACATGCTTATGTTCGCTAATAAAAATTGGCTTCCTTCAAATAATTCTTGAGTGGCGGGAAAAACACGGAGATCGTATATATATAAATACTTCAAATATTAAAACTATGAATAAGCTTGTATCCCATTAACAAAAACTGTATGAACTTATCAACTATTTCAATTAAAGAGAATCCTATTAGTCTAACGAATCAACTTTACAATAACTTGTTAAGTCAGTTCATTATTGTATTATTGACAAAAGCTCAAGGAAAGTGAAATATATTATCATCAGTTTATGAATTAACATTTTTAAAAGGAATACTATCATTAATCAAATAAACTCCTATTCGTTGGCAAAAGTTCTAGCAAAGTTTACATTTTAAATTTATACTTGATAAATTAACAGCATACATTTTTACAAAAATGAGCGATTCTACAGATAAATTACAAGAGGGATTTGAATATACAGAAGATAATTATAAAGCTCTGACACCTTCATCCTCAAGCACTTCAAAATCTCAAAATTATGTAGTTTCAAAACCGAAGAAGAGAAAAATACCAAAAGCCTGCTATTTTTGTCGTAAAAGAAAACTGAAATGTGACCATGAGAGACCAAAGTGTAACCAATGTTCTTCAAGAGAGTTACCGGATTGTGTTTATATGGAAGGATACAACAGTAGAGTTTCAAGTGCTGAGCTTTTATCTGAGGCCCCTAAAGAAGTCTTGTTAAAAAAAATAAATGATCTGGAATCTCAACTGACAATATATAAGAACAGCCCACTAAGTAATAATGTTTCACCATTGGCAAGTCATACATGTAACAGCACCTCATTGAATGATGGTATTTCATTGAATGCAGAAGACTCACCTAATATTCATGTGAGACATGTTAACCATCCTGAATTATCGGGATTAATTACAACAAATACCGATATTGAATATATTCCAAATAAAGTTAATGATTATAGTAATTTTCGCATCCTTCATGGAGGAAGTAAATGGTCTGTTTATTATGGACCTACTTCATGGAAAACCATTGTTGTACAGTCAGGTCAAATTTTTAATGATGAATATAGTAAATTAGGTGGTGTATTGTTACCTTTAATCAATAATTGGAAAAAAACACATGGCATTAAATCAACGATATCTAGATTAAATTTGTTTTACAGTGATTCTCCAAAGGATAAACATGAAACATTATTTGATTCAGTTGTTTCAGATCTACCTACTTATACTGAAATTTGTCAATGTCTTACTGTGTTTTTTGATAGTCCGTTATACGATTTGTATCATGTACTGGATAAGAAAAAAGTTTATGATGATTTTCATAGAATGATTAAAGAAATCAATAACAATAAAAACATCCTTTTGATGGACTCATCTGAGGAAAATTATTATATTTTAGGTGTCCTTTTAATGATTATTAACTTTACAAAATGGAAAACATCAATTCCCCTTTCAGTCTCACATTTCATATTATTCCTAAGAACTTCTGATGATTATCATTTTAATAAAATTGAGAAATTACAGTTTATGTTTTTGGACTACATCTCTGAAATTTATTTCCAAAAACTATGGTTTAGTGGAAGAGATAGTGTTGATTACATTATGCATATGTGTAGTACTGTGATATCATCTGGATTTTCTGATTACGAGTGGTGGTACAACTCTCAACATATCGAACAAGTTGGGTCATACCAAAGTGTCAAGAATTTATGGCTTCATATATTATTAGCAGATGTATTAAGTTCATTTGATTGTGGTAAACCATTAACATTAACAAATGATCTCATAGATTCTTCAAAACTTGAAATTAACTCAACTATCGACAATGAAAGAATTAGTAGAAGAGAAATTCTGCTGAAAGAGTTTTTAGTATTATCAAGAGAATATGTAATGGATATGAATGAAACTTCAAAAGGTGTAAATGTTTCGATTCATGTATCAAGAGTTGTCAACTTCATTGATAAATCATTTGGTATGCTGAAACCATATTTAAGTGATGAAAATGACATATTGAATCAACATGACGAAATAGATGATTTTGATTTTATGATATTTTGTACTTCCTTGGGTATATTAATAAATTCACATAGTGTTTTGAACTACTCAGGTTATTATAATTCAACCTTGTTGGTATCTGCATTATGCAAATATATTATAATGGGTGTGTCTGTATGCACTACTTTATCTATGAGACTATTCCGCAGACATAAAGGGTCATTAGATAGTCACAGTAATTCTAAATTACCTGAAATCATTCTTGATTATAGGGAAAATAATTTAAACATGTTTACGGTGATCAGTTATTCATTATTTGTAAGAGCGCTTACCGAAGGATATGCTTTATTTTTTGTGCATTTTTCAACGATAAACAAAGATTGGATGAATGTTGATAAAACATCAGCAAAATTTGATGATTCATTAGATGATATCCGTGTTTATGGTTGCACCTCTATCTCTATTAAATATACTACAGAAGAATTTTTTATGAAATATAATAAATTATTCGGAGAAGAGAATAAGGAATTCTTGGAGGTTATATCTGACTCGTTTTTCTTTTTTGTGTTGATAGAATTCAATAAAGTTTTGAAAAGTTTATTTGATAAAGGTGCAGCACTAAGGCTTAAGACGGAGAACACATTAGGGAATGATAATGTCGATATACTTTCTTTGACAAAGGAACAATTGGATCAGTTAGAAAAAGATATATATATGGATTACATGGAATTAAGTCAACAATCTTGGCATTTGGATTTCCCTTCATTATTTAATATTGACAATTTGAAATCAGATATTTTTACTAATGGATGAATAGTATATATATTTATAATTGAATTTCCTTAAAATTAGTTAAGTATAAAAATTATAGAATGAATCATTAAATAACACTCATTCTATTCAATCAGGATTAAATATTTTAAACAATTTTTTTGGTTAAATTTTAAAAAAATGGAATTGAGATTTAAAGTTAGTTTGCTTAAAGTCTTTCGTATTCGAATATGCATTAACGATATATAAAATTAAAATTAGTTGTAATTACACCTTTGTAGTTTGATTTTTATTTGCCTCATCGTGAAATTATTGTTTCATCGGAAACGGATAAAAAAGTCACATATTCAATAAAAACATGATGTAATGAATATTCTGATAATTTTGTAACAAACTTAAGAATAAATATGGAGTAGATTTATTTACTGAATGTATTGCTATTAATGAATAATCAAGGGATTTTTCATTCCATACATAGGATCGAAACAATTAACTTCAGTGGACTTGAAGTTTCCAAAGTATCCCAAATGGCGACAAACGGAGTTCCCACAGTAGGTAAAGTCAGCAAGAAAAGAAACAAACCTATTAAGTCATGTATGTTTTGTAGACAACGAAAAATTAAATGTAATCAAGCTCAGCCAATGTGTTCGACATGTTCCATGAGAGGATTTACTGAATGTGTATATATTAAAAACCCGAATAAAATTGACTGTCTTAACATTGATAATTCCAATACCAATAATAATGTTGTGCAAGAGAAGTTCACTGACTTTAACAACAATTTTGATTTTAATAATTCACCTGCTTCAATTTCATCTTTTGTTGATGTCAGTCCAACTTTTTCTACAAAGTCCTTCAATTCATCAACAGAGAAAAATCCTTATTACAATAAATACAAGGTTGAGATCAAAAAATCAGGTAAAATATTTTCCTTTGGCCCTACGGCTATAAGGAATACTATTATTGAAAGCTCCACATTTTTTGAAAGTAGTGAGATATTTGGAATGGTATGGAAGAAAGTGAAAGTGATGAGAGATAAGTGGAAATTAGATCACAATTACAATTCTCTTAACGAGTTACAGTATGTGACTACAGCGACATTTTCTAAATCCAAACCACTTCTTGATATAGTGGCATTGAGTTTGCCTCCTATGTCAAAAATACGAGACATTGTAAAAACATTTTTTACTAAGCATGATCTATATTATTTTAGTAGCGCTTTGGATAGAGAGAAAGTTATGAAAGATCTTGAAACATGCTTTGTTGTTGATAATCTTAATGAGAACGTAGCTCAGATATTAGTTACAGATAAGGGTAATCATTATAGAACGGCAGTTATCATTGAAATATTATGTATTGCATATTTCGGTTTGAATGTCCCAATGCCGATTAAAGTTTATCGTGCTCATATTAAAGGTATTACTACCTCGAAGTCAATATATATAGAAAAGGCCCAATTTTTACTGCT
This sequence comes from Tetrapisispora nanseiensis, assembly GCA_030568035.1. Taxonomy (NCBI): domain Eukaryota; kingdom Fungi; phylum Ascomycota; class Saccharomycetes; order Saccharomycetales; family Saccharomycetaceae; genus Tetrapisispora; species Tetrapisispora nanseiensis. The sequence continues at coordinate 14,058 of JAJLTH010000062.1, read as the reverse complement.
TCATACATTTTATACCATGAACTACTCATTAACTGGGGGTGACTATTCTAATTTAATTACGCTATCTGGACTATTAAGTGTCACAGTTTTGACACTAAGTTTGAATCAAGATATTGAAAACATATATGGCGATGTAGAACCAATATGTGGTAGTGTTAAGTCTATTAAAAATATTTGGTTATTTTCATTATTTCTCGATTGGAAAGTATCTTTTAATACAGGTAAGACATTGAGTATTTCTGATGATGCATTTGATACCAATCGTTTGAGGTCTATATTCAGATACGAGAGTCAATCTAAAAGTTTTCATGGGTTACTAATACGCTATATTATATTAGTAAGGAGTCAATATATCTTGCTTACAAACAGATACCACACACCAAATTTATATACTTTTCACAAGGAGTTGACTGATTTTCTCAAGTCTGAATTTGCAGATTTATCTCAGTTTACAGATAGCGATAAATTTAAGAAGCAATCATTAACTGATTATATGGTTTTAATTTCGGCTCTATCGGTAGTCATTACATTTTTCAATTTGGTCAGTGAATCTGATAAATCAGTTATTCATTTTAAAAATTCTCTAGTAAAGCATAATCTGATAATATTTAAGTTAACAATAAACGCATTCACATATTGCTATAATATGGATCTAAAACATTATTCTGAAATAGTGAATGATACCAGCTTAACTCCAGATGGATATTCACGGTTAAATATACCACCACACATAGCTTTCGCTATATCTTCAACTCACGATGCAGCATTAAGAGCAATATGTCAGTTTTTCTTTCTAGCTATTATTCAATTCAGTTATTTTAATAATGATCTAATATTTTCACATGATACGGGGTCTGTAAGATTGGATTTAGATTCATTTGATATTCCAACTGACTCAAGTTACTCCATACATAGCATTTTTGAAAAATTCATTGATATACAAAACAACTTTGCATCATCAGAGAATGTTGGATTGCTTCAAGTGCTTAGTCGTTCATACACATCTGTAACAATGAGTTCGTTTAATAAAGTATGTTATGCACTAGTAATGAAGATGAAAGATAGTAGAGCTAAAACTGAAAGCCGATGGATTGCAAATAATAAGAATTTGGTACAGGCAGGAAGAGTCCTGCAAGACACAATTGACGATCAAATTAATATCACACAAGATATAATTAATGATACAGCTAGTGACGAAGTTAATTCTAATTCAACGAAATCTGAATTATTTATAAATGATTTAATTGATTTGATAAATAATACAAACATTACATCATTTGATAATTTAAGGACAAATTTAGATGCAAAAGATAAGAACCAAGATGGAATAATGTCTAATTCTCAAAATAATGAAAATTTTTGTAAAGAATTTTGGTGCAATTATACAATTGAATTGGGTAATTTAATGGAAGAACTTGATGATATCTTCATGAAATAAACATAAATTTGGTAGCATAATTTTATAAAACACAAAAGGAAAAGAAAAGTTCATATATGGTACATCGTATACAGGATATTTTTATTGAGTTTATCCTTCATATCAAAGTCAATAAATACTATAATTTAAATGTAAATATGTTTTTTTAAAATATTACAGATCCATACTCCATGAACCCTAATGCTAATAGTGTATAACATATATGGATAAATGTTGATAGCATAGATAAATCTATTTAACATGCTCTACATCCAAAATATTTGACCTGTCTTCATCGTTTTTCAGATGCGCTTACTATATTCTTTACCATTGCTCATCAAATTCTTTCATACGTATTAAAAAATTGAAAACGTATAATTTAAATACAATTTATACAAATAATTATCATAGAAGTATGATGCTGTTTAAATAATGCATAATTGAAATAATTCTGACTTGGTTAATTCAAGTTAACACACGTATTATTTATTTTAATTTTTATAAAGATATTTGTTGCAATAGTTTTAAACTATCTTCTGTTTATCTGGCCATAATTCAAAATAAAAATAGTCACCAGTACAAATTTGTAATTAAACGAAAATACAACTAGCAAAAACTGACTGAAATATGATTAAATCTACATTACTTTATAGAGATGATGGTCTACCATTGTGTACATCAGTTGATGATGAAAATAATGATCCTCAATTAGTTGAACAAAAAAAGAGAGTTAAGATGTTGGTCTCTAGAATGACTCCACAATCAGCTACGGAAGCTACAATTGAAAGTGATAACTATACAATTAATTATATTAAAAACGGTATGATAATATATTTTGTTTTAGTTGAAAAAAATTATCCAAAAAAGTTAGCATTTTCGTATCTAAATGATATCCAACAAGAATTTCAACATTCATACATAAACGAAGTATCGAAGCCTAATATTAGACCATATGCATTTGTCAAATTTGATAATTTTTTAACCAAAACCAAAAAAATCTACAGTGATAAAAAGGTTAGAGATAATTTAGATCAACTTAACCAAGAATTAGTTGGTGTCAAGCAAGTTATGTCTAAAAACATTGAAGATTTATTATACAGAGGTGATTCATTGGATAAGATGAGTGACATGAGTTCGAACCTGAGAGAAACATCTAAGAAATATAGAAAATCAGCTCAAAAGATAAATTTAGATTTATTAATTAGTCAGTATGCGCCAATTGCAATTGCTTCACTCTTGGGGGTCTTCTTGTTTTGGTATATCTTTTTAAGGTGAGATAAAATGAAATAACAATATTGTTCAGAAGAGACATAATATTTATCACGATTGTTTTTAAACTCATATAACTTAAGAACAAAATATAATACTACACCATATTTTATTAAATCACTGGTTAACTCCAAAATTTAATTGTAATTGATACATATATGTATATGTATATATATATATATATATATATATACATATCCAAATTGTCAATAATATTATGCGTAGACTTAGGTAGTTCTTGTCAAATACGAAGTGAAGCAACGTCGCATCACTTAATTAATTCTATACACCACTACCAGTAGATACATGAGCATTTCAGTATAACCTTTTCTAGTTAATTCTATTTAGTTGGTATAGACTTACTACTTATACGGTGAATAAATACAGGCGTAATCATTATGAGATATTATAACCTGACATTTATTAGCCTAAATGATCAATTAGAAGAACTCATATCAGCCTTCGAAGTCATCAGGTTCAGGAGAATTAAGTTTTTAAGTCATAAATTAGTAATGGTTGCATATCCTGACATGAAGAATAAAATGCGTCTCTAATTAGAACCTCAAAAACAGAACCGCAAATCTTCTCTTAAAATGGTAAATGTTGTTGCAAATAAGAAAGTGTCGAACAATATTTCAATGAAAATGGCATTACAAAAATTAACGATGAACTTCGAGTATCCCTTCTTGTCAGTGTTGTAACTTAATACTTAAAGCAACAGTTGTATCATAATTCTTTTTTACATTTGGCTAACCTAGTGATTTGTTATCCATTCTAGAGATAAAGCTAAGATTGTTTTATATATGAATTTTTTCACTATATCGACCATATTGCTCTTGAAAGAAAGAAAGTATCCCTTCATATTGTTATACCTTGTAGGCTTGCAATGAATGATATCCTTAATTTAAATAGTCACTACATGATGGCAACTGGTATTCATTTATTATTTGATATAAATTAAGGGGAACGATTATTCTCTTCAAACTAACAAAGGCTATTGTTGTAGCCAATAGATAATATAAGGGGGTGATTGTTGTTGTAAATTTAATTTTAATGGATATTTTTCTCTTGTAAGATAATATTTATTTGGTATATATATATATATATATATATATATATATATACCAAATAAATATATTGGTATTGAAACTTTTCTAAATTGAGAAGACTACGAACACTAACTACAACAAAATATCTATTAATGTATCCTAATTAGTTACTTTTTAGTATCAAAAGAAGAACCTATTTTGTTTCATTCATCTAAACAAATTCTATATATTATTTTGATAATCATAACTTAAATAAATGTCTAACATGCCTTATTCTCCAGAGAAAGGTGACATTGAAAGAAAAGCTGAGAAAGATAAACTATTCTCAGAGTTAATTAACAAGTTTGATTTTATTCGGGTTCTTGACACTAATCCACAAACAAAAACATTGTCGTTGCTGGGAACAATTGATGGTAAACATGCTATTATTACAGCAGAGAAGACACATTTTATTTTTGACGAAACTCATCTTCTAAACCAACAGAATGAAACATATCCAAATAAATCAAAGAAGAAGATACCAATCTTTTACCACTGTGATGATGAATTTTCGTGTGTAAATAACATTGAATGTATAAGAGAGGTTGCATCAAACGACATTTATCACTGGGGTTTAATTGTTTTGAACCAACATATTGAACACAATCCAACCGCAAGGCTCAATCTAATATGGCCAGCTTCCTCTGTTCACATAAAAAAATTCGAGCAAACTAACTTACATATGATCAAAGAAACACCAGAAATATACAATAGAATAGTCAAACCTTACATTGATGAAATATATAACAGTGGAAATTTGGACTGGGTTGATGATATTTTATACGAGGATGTTGAGAAAGAGAGAGTAATTTACAAAGATTTTGTTGAAAAGAATTCAGATAAAATGAATGATGGTTTGATTATATTGCCAAACACAAAGTGGGATGGAATAAATGTAGATTCATTGTATTTGGTTGCAATTGTCTACAGGAATGACTTAAGAACAATAAGAGATATACAAGAATCAGATAGAGAATGGTTGATTAATTTGGAGCGGAAAATAAGATCAGTTGTACCAGCAAATTATAATTACGCTATCCGAGCTGATGAACTTAGAATATTTGTTCATTACCAACCATCATACTACTACTTTCATGTTCATATAGTAAATATTAAACACCCTGGATTAGAAGATAATATAACAGCTGGCCGAGCTATATTGCTTGAAGATGTCATCGATTCATTAAAATTCCTAGGACCTGAAGGATATTCTAGAAAAACAATTGCTTATACTATTGGTGAGAATCATGACCTTTGGGAACGCGGGTTTAAAGAAGAACTTGCCAAACAGTTAAACAAGGATGGTGTCCCATGCCCACCATCTGCAGTAAATTTTTAATTGTACTTTAAAATAACTCTAAGAAGAACAGAACAATTAGTCACAATCATATATATATTTATATACTTTCACTGATATATATGTATATATTATACTGGATTTAATATTGTTTTTTCTCTGAGATTTTGAAAATGTAATAGTGATTACTACATTTATTTGCCAGTTGGATTTGAAATTTATATGAACAATAAAACAATTATTATTAGTTTACCACGAAAGTTATTAATTCTTAAATAACAACTTACTGAACCCATTCGATATTTAGTGACTTTACATCTTGTTGACATTGCGTCGCCATACGTTTACCCGCCCGTTAGCGGTGCATCTATAAGATGAATGATATTTTATTTAACTCTAAATCTTAGATTATATAGACAAGTTATATGGTTTATAAGGTATCGATGGCATTGAGCAATAGTTTGAACTATATAATACAATTGCCAGTTCTTGAAAATATATATTTAATTGCTGGGTATCATTGATATTTTGAATTGACCCCGGTTATTTGCATTCCAACGATATATACCAAAAAGCACCTTTACATTGAAAATGTCGGATTCTATGAAAGGTCATACACGTTCAATTTCCTCCACATCTTTGAAATCTAATTCAAATATAGCTACTCGCACAGGTACGAAAACTTCGTTATTGAGTCAATCATCAACTAGACTTAATCATCAAACAGGGAGCAATGGTAGCAGGAATACTTCTAAAGATGAACTTTTACCGAAGATTGCTATTTATAATGATATCCAAAAATATGAAGATACCTTAATGGATTTAGTATCATCTATTGATAATTTTAAACCAGATATTGAAATAGCCAAAACATTGATAGATGTGGATAAAAGCTTATCCAAAAATTTAGATTCATTTAAAGATTACGATGGTATAGATTCAAAATTTACAGAATTGAGAGATTCTTCCTCAAAATTAGATTTACAAATAAAGTCAATATTAGATGTATTGATAGATTCTAAAAATTTATTAAATTCACTTCCGACAATAGAAGAAATCTACTTCGAAAAAAACGTTATGCATGAGAAGCAAAAGAAAATCAATTCTAAAGTTTTATTAGAATACGCTACGAAAATTTCTAAATTTACAAAAATACCCCCAACATTTAATAAAGGAAGTGTTGGTCCAAATAACTTTATTTGGCCCGCAGAAGATTCTTTAAGACGTGGTATGTTAGCTCTGTCTTCAATTCACAGTAAGGAGTTGACAAAACTACCCAATGATACATCATACGATAGTGATGAAGAAATTGCAGAAAATCCGAATCAAGAAGGTGCTCCAGATGAGGATCTAGAAGTTAATAAAACTAATAACAACATAAAAGAAGATTCATTTGTATTTGATGGTAAACATAAAAACGAACAAGAATCAAGTGACGCGGAAAGTCAAAAGAAGGAAGAAGATGATAACATGGACCTAGATTTAGAATTATTTAATCCTGACGAGTTTTAACCTACTATTAATATCAATATATAGAGTTGTAATATCTTTTTGTAATTCTTTCAAAAACTAATTTAAGAGAAATAGTGCATCATTTAATATTTTAGTAATTAAAATTATACATTCTTATTAATTTTTTTATATGGCATTATTCATTATAATAACGAAAAAAAGTCTCGACACTTTTTTAGCTATTTAATGAAATTTTTTTGTTTGGCTACTGGCTCTTGTCAATTGCTTTAGGCGAAAAAGAACTAAAGCTCATTTTGCGTTGTTTATTCTGACCTGGAGTAGTCACGTCTTTTACTTCGCTCATGAATTTGTTAAATGCAGCTTTTAAATTGTGTTCTTCTACCTCTAAACCTTTATTCTCTCTCCATGATTTATATTCTTCCAGAAATAATTCCCAATCCTTTTTAATATCAACCCATTCCCATTCAGATAAATCAATATTAGGAATGCATGGTTCAATGCTCCTTTCTTTTTCTTCAAATTCTGTCTTTTGTTCAAGTATATCACCTAAAGATCCCGCTGTTGAAGATAACTTAGCGTCTATTTGCTTGTTCTTCAGAACAGCAATTTCTTTTGGTTGTAAATTCTTCAAGAATGACACAAATTGTTTGGAAAACGGGCCCATAAACACAAAAAATGTCAAGAACACACCAATATGAATATAAAAATAGACTGTGCTCCAGGCCTCGATTGACTTTCTAAAATCTAGAAAAACAAAAGGCTGAACTAAATAGCCAAATGCTAATTTAATCACATAGAAACATATAAAATCATAGATAATTTTAGATTTTCTTGGAGTTTTTCCATCTTCTTGTAAAAATATTGGCCTTAAATTTCTTCTATAGTATTTACCACAGGTTTGATACAATGCCCCAGTAGCAAATGTTAAATAATAACCAGGTCTAGACCCATGCCAAAATGCAGATGTCAAAAATGTAAACAAAGTAGATCTAAATCCGGGCTTTTTGCCCTTTTTACTAACTCTGAGATACACAGAATTTTTCAGCCACTTGTTTGTATTCATATTCCAAGCTTCTAATGATTCATGTGTACTTTGTGCAAACTCTACACCCGGTATATCTATATTTTGAACACGGTTCCATTTAATTGTATGTGTCTTGCTATCATAACCGTTGTAACCTAAACCACATGAAATACAAGAGGCTTCAGATATGGTCCAAGCTGCATAATACTTAAATCTGTAAATTAAACCAACCAAATACATGTAATGAATTCTATAAATGAATGAGTGTTCTAGAAATTTCGCTTTATTGGAAATATAATCAATTTTGAAATAAACTGGTCCAAGTACACTTAAAGCCATCCAACCTAACCCTTGTAATACCTTGCAAAAAGCCAATTTACCATTCTTTGGAATCTGTCTCCTTTCACTTGGGTTGGACCTTCTTTTTGGTTTTTTTGATTCTGGTAAATCTTTAAATATCTCACAGTTTAACCAATTATCAAAATCTGAGTAATCAAAACTTGGTCCTGTCAATAAAGAAGGGTAGAAGAAACAATAAGCTAAAAATTTTAATAGTGATGGATGTTCCTTAATAGCATGCATCTTCTGAAAATCAGATAAACCTTCAAAGTCATCGTTTGACGATATTGCACCATCATAATATGACCATGCAAAAGATGTTAGTTTCATAACTAAAACCATTTGAGAACCCGTTATATCAATCGTTTCAGACTCTTGAATATTATAAATTTGAGCATAAAGATGATTTATTGCCAAATGGCCCATTACCGCTACAAAATTAACATATGGCATGAACCTAGATTTATAAAACTTAGTGATTCCGTAAGTGAACATTGAACTAATAAATAAAGTACGGAAACCAGTGTAAAGGTTAAGTAATCCGAATAGATAAAATAATGATACCACCAGTATATAGGAACATTTTAAGTTTATTCTGTTATCAGGTAGCCTTTTAAGGATAGTATTAAAGAAAAATGATCCTAATAAGCAAATTGCATATCTTAACATGAATTCATCTATTCCTATATTTGCTGATATTGTCTTCAGAAGTAAATTCACAGGGTTATACATTTTTACTTTTCTGATATTTTAATCCAATATATATCTTTTATTATCTTTATATTAGTATTAATAATAATATTATCGTTAACAATTTAACACTTGTTATGAAGCACTACCCCTATCTGTGACAGTTATAAATCGTATTTTTTTAAAATCCCAAAATTGTAATCAATGTGTATAAACACAGCTTAAATACAGATCAGAAAATATAATTATATTATAATCGATTGTACAATTTAACTATAAGTATCTCTAGTTTTATGTGAATAAATCCCGAGGTTTAATAACTATTAAAACTTCAATTATCCACAAATGAATAAAGTATCAAATTTAATTTGTTTTTGTCGTTTATAAAAATATACTAACAGAAAGTGTACTTGTTCAATTAACCCTAACTCTATTTACTTAGATTCGTTAAATCCAATTAGGTGACTAAATATATTGAAGAATCATATTTGATTTATTAAATAATAAAATATATACTATTTTATTAAGATACTATATAATTTGTTAACACCTAGATCGAATATAGGATTCGGAATTTAATCCATAATTAAAATTGAAACCAACATTTTTTTTTGTTCGATCGGTATTCGGTATCCCTCTTGTCCTATATATTATGTACGACTAGCCTACCGAACCGTTTAATAATAACATAATTGCCGGTAGCGAAACAAACAAATTGCAAGGAATATTTTGATGAAATTTGTACCAAAAATTCAACAAACCGTACATTTTGTTGATGAGCAATGCTTATAATTCCATTTTGAGCTATGTTTACTAAAAGATAAATGTTTCGTATATTCTCGAATCATTCATTATTGAGGATCTAGAGTAATTCTTATGCTGGAATAGAGTATCCAGGATAAATCATAATTGAGGTGGTGAAAATAATAATATTAATTAATCTAAGAATTACAAAAAAATACGATAACAAAAATATTTAAATTTATTAGTTGTTCTTTTTCTTAGGGAAAAGCAAAAAATGAATAGGCTTTTTGTCTTTAAAAGATCTCTACAATTAATCTCTAGCGGCAACAACTTTGAAGCCACCAGTTAATAATTCAGATACACTCTCATTTTTGGTTTGTAAATTGTTCAAGACAAATGCTACATCATCCCATTGTTCTTGATTTGTACATTTACTTAGTCTAACTGCTAATTTTTCATATAATTGCTTCTGGTGTCTTTCTTTAACAACAAAAGATAGTAAAAATTTTATTATATTCTTGAAACCAGTTTTGTTCAAATCCTCATCAGCTGATAAATTACTGAAAATATCAATGAACCCATTATAGATGGCATTATCTTTAGTTGAGAGCTCAGAGAAAAATAATTTACACATATCACTGATACCTTGATCAGAATTTTCTAAACACTTTGCCATTTCACCCAATTGACCTTTCACTTTAACTTGGCCAGCCAAAATTAAAAAAGTGACTGTCATCAAACAGTTACGTTGTACCATCAAACTTTCATCGTGTAATCTCTTATATAAATAATCAGTGTTCTCATCAACGAGGTTGTTAAAACAAACAGCCATGTCGCCTAAACCAAGCACAGCATTAGATCGAATAATAGGATCAGGAGATTTTTCCATTACAGTAATTAATAATGGTAAACTTTTCTCACAATATTTTGATGAGACACACATTAATTTTTCTAAGCATAAAGTAGCTGTTCTTTGCAACATGACATCGTTGTATCTTTCATTTCCGCTTGAGATAATCTCTTCAATAAGAGGGCAGAACTTACCAAGCAAACACTCTGGACCAAATAACAAATCATTCTCCTTTATGGCCTGGATTGCATCAGTAAAATCGTCTTCATTTGTACCACCAATCATTGCCAATTCATTATCTTTCATGTTATCTTCTTCTTCTTCAGCTGTTAACTTTTTGTTGTTTTCACTATTATTCAAATCGTTACCTTTAGTTCTTCTTGTTTCAGACTCGTGCTTCTTCTTTTTGAATTCAGCTTCACACCCCTCTAAATATATTAAAGTTCTTATTGCTACTTGTCCAACTATGAATAGCAATTGGCTCAATGATGTTACTCTAGAAATTGAATCATTATCTGTAGATTCATTTTCATTGGAATTTCCGAACGTCATCATAGTCTTCTCCTTTATGATCTCATTGGCAATCTTGTCTGGATTTTTAGAAATTCTGAACAATGTCCTAATTGCCTGTTCACACATCGGATAAAATTCTTCGTTCGTGGTATATAAAATAATCATTGAATAAAGCTTTTTTACTGATTCTTCGCCTTGATTGTCATCCAACTCGTCAAGCAAAAATATATTATAATTTTTGATCATTCTTTCTAATGCAAGACAGGAATAACGGCATAATACCAGGTCGTGGACACCAATTTCCCCAAGACCTATACTCAGCAAGGGCTTATACCCTTTAAGGGAAATTTCATTATCTGACAGAGCTAACATACCCAAAACAATGATTGCGCCATGTACTTGCGTTCTCTCCGAAACTGTTAAACTGATTGATGCGGTATTATAAATGGCCCATAACACAACCACGACATTATTATCCACAAAATTTCCTTTATGCATTAATATTAAAAGTTGCTCTAGAGAAGCTAAATCTGCCAATGATGAATTTTCAGTCAATTTGATCAAATTTTTTGCAATATAATTTGCTCTTTGCTTATAATTGAATTCAGGTGGGGTTGTAAAAAATAATTTGTTATAGCAAGTAATCAAATGTGATCGAATGCTTGTACCTTCATCTGTAGCCCCCTTCATCCATACCAAATGAAGCATCCTTTTAATACCTTCTTCACTGGGTTCTAGGGCATACGCACCTGTAAGGACTAAAAAATCCATAGTTTCTAAGACTTCATTCCTATTCTTTGAAGATAAAAGGTCAGATGCTAACTTAATAGCTTTATGAAGGTTTGTAATAAATTCCACTGCATCTTCAAAATATGCTACCATTAATTTCAATTTTTTTACTTTATTTGATATTTCGACAGTTTCTTTATCAGCCTCTTCGCTTTCGTTAATTGAATCTTGCTCAACGATGGTGCCTGGCACTTTGTTGGAATTTGTTATCATATCTTCTGTTGGAATATCAATATTCGCAATATTGCTCTCTGATTCACCCTGTGGAACATTGCCATCGACATACTTATCTAATTCATTTCTAGCTTCCTCCAAAAGCACATTCCAATTCTTTAAAATCAATTGGTTTTTATCCATACCACTGAATGGGTGAGTTAGTAACAAGGTTGATAATAGTTTTACTGCATTACGACGAACTAATGATGATTTATCTTCCAGAGAGCGAATAGCTAGGAGAACAAAATTACTCCTAACGCTATTGATACGTGCATTAATTAAACATATCTTTGTACAACTTTGAATAGCTTTGGTTCTAACATATGGATTTGAATCTTGAAATCTTTCTTCGAGCAGTTCAATCAGAACCAGTATTTGTTGTTTGTAATGATCTAATAACTCAGGTTTTTTCATGATATCTGTAATGATATTACCACATGATTCAACAACAGAGCATCTCAGAGTAATAGAACTGTTATTAAGTAGTTTGATCACCAATGACATTTGTCTCAGCATAATATGTGAGGATAATTCTGATAATTTTATTAAAAAATTTGAGATTGCCTTTGGACCAGTTGTGTCTTTAGAATTAAATACTCTGGTACTAATTTCTTTTAACACATCCTCAGTTAGTTGTGGATAATCATAATCATCGTTAAGTATATGTAATAATTCTGCGTTGAAATTTGATAAATGCAAAAAATAGGTTAATGTAGACATGATAGACGCCTTTATTGCTGACGCTTGGCCGTGGTTTTTAACTGCAAGAGCTAATGCCCTTTGGATAAATAATTTTAAATGCACTAACTTTACAATGGGCTCGACTTCAACAATCACATAGAGTGGTCTAATAAAAAGACTTATGAATAAATCCTTCTCTGGGGTCGTCTGGAATATTCGTGAAAGATTTAAATTGAAAAGCTTTATTATTGTTTCAACAATAGATTCTATTTGGCTACAACTTCTTTTAAAAAGTTCAACATTTGGATTTTTGTTTGCATTCTTGTTTGAATTGTTTCCAACGCCACGAGCAAAATTCGAAGATTGCAAAGCAGCCAAATGAATATCATCATGAAGGAAGCTTAATAAAACATGTATCAAATATCCATATTGTTCAAGATTTATTTTCCAATTTACAATAAGTTCTAATATTTCTTCTCCGCTTGAGTTATTAATCATTGTGTTATTAATATCATTCGATAAATTTGTCATGAATGAAGTTATTAGATACGAAAGCTGTGTTTGTAATTTTGCAGGAAGATGAGGAAATGCGTGACACAGATCTGTTAACATCTCAAACACTTCTGGTTCTGAATTGATTTGTTCCGGGGAAATTGCCAATTTATCAATTATTAAATTTAATTCCCTGGAAGGATCGTCCACAACTGGGTAGGATCTTTTCTCTGTTGTCTGGAAATTCGTCAGATATTGTGATAAACTGAATTGAGACATCTTGATACTGTATTATCTAATGACTGACTTGTCTTTGGTATATTAATTATTAGAACAATAAAATTTTAACAATCATAGTATTTATAGTGATACACTTGTATATGAAAAAAGTATCGATTTTTTATATCGCATCAGCAAACATTCACGCTAGATTTTTCTTGTTTACATTTTCAACACTTACGGAAATTAGCGGCTGTTAGCAAAAAAAAATAATGATTTCGCCCAGGATCGAACTGGGGACGTTCTGCGTGTTAAGCAGATGCCATAACCGACTAGACCACGAAACCAATTAATTAACGAAATATGTTGTAATATGATTCACTATACTGGAAACCAGTAAACCAAAGGAAATTGGACCAATCTTGAGAAGTCGATTAAAAAACGTCTTGTTGGACGTTTCTAGAAACTAGAAGAAGTCGAGATTTTGATAAGTTACAAATCCAATTAATTACTATTAAAATAGAACATTCTTCAAAGAACATTCTGAAAGCTATTTGTCAAACATTTCTTATTTGAAAAATGATCGTTTTCATATTCGAAAAATGATAGTTTTCAAGATGACAGATATTTTTCAAAAAGTATAAATAGCATGCTTTTTCACCAAGTCATCAAGATAAATAATTTATAGATTTTATAAATAAATATATCTTGTATAAATTTACATAAAGAGGGACAAGGAATTATACTGTAATACTATAACTGTTGGATTTCGGAGACTATGGTAGAAGATAGTTCTGCTTTGTTAGCAGTAGTGTTAGATTTGATGTTTAATTGAGTATTCATATTTGAGGTTATAGTATTACAGTATAATTCCTTGACCCTCTTTTATATGAATTTATACAAGATATATTTATTTATAAAATCTACAAATTATTTATCTTGATGACTTGGTGAAAA
>JAJLTH010000061.1:61362-74530 GCA_030568035.1 Tetrapisispora nanseiensis | reverse complement strand
AAAATTTGGCTTGAAAGCCTAAGAATGTCTCCAGTTTTCTCGGTTTCAATATATTTATTATCATATCCTATTACAACTAGTCTACTGACATCAGCAATTATAATGATCGCTCAATTAATCGGTCCAAAATACCAGAATTATCATGCTGCTTTTGTTGACATAAAATTTTGGGTTTTTTCAAGTTTGGGATTTGTTCTTTATATCTTCTGTGCCATTTTCTGGTACTTAAATGATATTATTTATTTGGTTATGTTTAGGTGGGTAAAAAGAGATAAATGGTATTTAAACCTACAATCGTACAGTTCATCAAATATAGAAAATGTATAATATAATAACTATTTTTGCTATTGAAAAACTAGATCATGATATTTAGGTGGCTCAGAACCCATATGCCTTGACTTGTAAGATCCAATCACAAGTGTAGTACCTAATACATAACCAATATGGCGATGATAACGGTCATCATCCCGTCTTGGAATACATTTCTCCTTAACTAGAAGATGTATTTTGGACAGTCCACATCCAAGTCTATCCCTTATTAGTCCTCTACATATTTCTACGTAACAAGGTAGAGAATTTTTAGTACTTGTAAATACGATTAATCGTTCAATCCATGGTTTTTTATCCATTATTATCTCATATTGAATTGGATATTGGAGTAGTTCTATATATTTAAAAGGACTATACCTCAACTTTTCAGGGAAATATTGACAACAATATCTAACATGCTTCATTGATAATTCAATATCTTTATTTGTGCAATTGATAAATATAATTGGAAAATAAACTTTCAATTTCTTTATCTTGAAAAATTTGACCCTCTCAATCTTTGTTACAATCCTATCCTGTTTGAAAAGATTATTCATTTCCATGGTAGTTGGAAAAATGGTTGTGGAGTATGTGTTCATTGAGTTTATCTTCGTAATAGTATCTCCATTTATATTTTCTAAATTAACCTGAAGATCTCTACCGTTGGAATTAGATTTAACACAGCATGGAATTGGCACATGAAGCGTATTTGAATTAGTGCTTCCTACCGCAATTACAACATGTGTATTGCTTCTAAACTCATCCAAAATATATTGTATTACTGGAGGGGTGCTGGTACGTTTAATTAAGCGTCGATCATTGTAGTTGATTCCTATTTGGTATATAACAGAGCTGAGATAGCTATCATCAATTTCTCCAAAGACTACCCCACTAGGAAACTTTTTTATTGCTGAAATTGTATCAGATGCACCATAACACATAGCATGAAGGTTCATGTTGCAAAACCTACGTTAGGAATATATGGCCAGTGACTTGTATTTAAAAACTGATGTTGACAGCAAAGTAATGACTACTCTAGGCTAGGCTAGGCAACGGGCAAGATATATATGTGACAGTATTTATATATATAAACTCAAATAAGTACCATACTGTAGTGCATCTGGTTAACTATGGATATGATACTTACGTTATGAGCTTGTTGTCAACCACTATGTTGAAGATCTAGGAACTATTAGCTGAATTCCTTATAATTCCAGTTGATTCGACAAGGTTGGATTAATAGCAGTATATAAATATTATCCACATTTCGAATTGCTAAGTTGTTATGTTTATCAAGATACATGTTTATGTTCTGTTATTACATACCACTCTTTTGCTTAATCCATATGTATACTTTAGCTGCAAATAACGTGCGCCAAAACAAAATATAAAAATAAATTAACACGTGATAATAACTTTTGCCCAGTTTTTTTCAATAAAACAACTGATCATACTAATATATAAAACATTCATACTGATAATTTGAACAAATTAAATGTACAAGATTTAAAAAGTGTTAATAGGAAAAAACAAAATTTAGTTAAATCAAACATTTCTTATATATATAATCAGCAGATAGACCCTGAACAATTAAGAATGGTACTACCCACCAAAAAAAATGCACACCCAATCGTTTTTTTTGGGCCAGAAAATTTGGAGAATTTTCTAGATGAGGAAAGTTCACCTGTTAAGAGAGCTAGAAGTAGTTTTAAATCGAATTCAGATATAGTTAGTCAAATGAGCAAAAAAAAAAAATAATGAACATTGAAGAGCTCTCAATATTTGAAAGATTAGTAGTTGGATTCTCTGAATATGATATCCCATTATCCATTTGGGATTACAAGAATATTAGGAAGATATTCGAAGAAATTATATCAGATTTTGGTTCAAAACACAACAGAAAAGAAACAGCAACTGTTATAAGAAAGTCTAATAGTAGAATTGAAAAGTATTTCAAAGACGAACTGAAAAAGTGCACCATATTCAACACTAGAACTATCATCAAGTATCCTATAGACATATCAAGTTTGGAAGACATATTAAATCAAAGAATGATAATATTAAAACTTCAAGTACCTCCATATGTAAGCATAGAAATGGATGATTGGAAATCAAATAAAAGGACTTCATATACCCCTGTAATGTTTAATTTCACTACAAAAAGTTTTACTAAGGGAACTATTTTGGCGAAATACAGTAAAGCTACATCAAAAAAGAAAATTGCTCATCAAGCTATGATAGTATCCGTTTGTGATGAATACCATGTAAATAATATATGGACTAATACATGTACCGATAATGCTTCAGCTATTTTACACTGTACATCGGAATTTGTAGGAACTTCAAAATACCCTTTATATGCCGGTCATGTTGGATGTTTATGCCATATATTAAATTTGATATGTGAGAAAGCAATTTTGCAGATTTCGTTAAAAGATTGCAGAATTAGAACTAGAGTGTACAAATGATAAGATATTAAATAGGGAAGAAGAAGAAGAGGACGAAGAAGATGATGATAACGAAGAGGAAGTTAAAAATAAAGATTTTACTAGAATCGCTATTAGTTCACTAGTATCTGATCCATTTGAGAGAAAATCCCCAGAAGTCCTTTTGAAACTAATAAAATTGAGCTCAGAACTCAGCCAGTCTGAAGAGAAATTGGCTATTTATGATACATACGTATCTAAACGTATAACTGGGTTTATTTCAGTTAGGTGGAATATTAAATATAACATTTTAAAAGTATTTGTTGAGCATCAATGTGAAGTTGTTGAATTTTTTGAATTTTATAGAAAAAAAGGAAATCCAATTATCAATGAACTTGATAAAAAAGATCTGGAAATTGCAGAATTAATAATCAATATACTAGAGTCATTTGATGGCCTAACGAAATTCATGTCATCTAATATATCTCTTTCACCAGTTTATATCCGTCTCCTTTTATTCGTAAGAGATAACGTTATTAATACAGAACGTTTATTAAAGGAAATGGGTGACATAAATACCGACCTATCCCCAGTGATTAGATTGGTAGACAAGTATTTAAAGCAAGCTCATGATAATTTTGATATTATATTTGCATGTTCTGATTTTTTCCCTTTTGAAGAGAATCTTAAACAATATTATCGTGAGTTTTTTAATAAAGAGATAAAGACTATTGATAAATTTAGTCGTATTGTGATGAATCTTGGTCGATTTCATAAAATTAAAACGGCATCAATTGGAGTTGAAAACTCGTCAAAGAAACACTTCTCACATTATGGCATTAAGCCAACAGACGAAGATGATGATACAAATATTAACTACGAAACAGAAATATCTCTAGAAAATGCCATAAATATCATAATCAAAACTAGGATACGCAAGGAATTGACAGAATATACTAAGTTCGCAGAAGATATATACAAGCTTTTCCTTACAGAACGCAATGAAGGTCAAGGGAATTCACAAAAAAGACTCTGAAGATAACAATTCTTATTATAGAACGACTTACGGTAAGAGTTACAGAAGAAACAAAGACTTAAAGGGAAGTGCTTGTGAGGTATACCTTGTCCAACTTGGTGTATTACTGGATATTCTGAAGCTTTACCGAGAAGAAACACGGAAACCAAATACGAATATATCAAGACACAAATATTTAGCTGTAATAATTGATTATATATTTTCCTTTTCTGTTACGTCTGTTAATGCAGAGAGATCATTTTCCAAGCTGAAAAAATATATATATGGTGATCATAGAGGCAGATTAGATGAGTATACAACATTTTCAATTGCAAACATCAGTGCTATTTCGAGATCAAATTTAGATATAGACTTATATAGTGGATCACTGCCTCAATCATTGAATGAAATGGTTTCATATAGTTTTAGTTCCCTGCCCTCCTTTAATAAAATGACATATACCAAGTACATTTAATATCACCAAAGGAAAAATATCAGAAAGAGAAGTTTACAAAGCAAAACTTTTTTAGCCCTATTTAACAGCCCTAAATTGATAAAGTTTGCCCGGATGGTGCCCCGATTCTCAATCAAAAAAATAACTGGTTGCCCGCTCGGGC
The DNA here is from genome assembly GCA_030568035.1 of Tetrapisispora nanseiensis. Classification (NCBI taxonomy): domain Eukaryota; kingdom Fungi; phylum Ascomycota; class Saccharomycetes; order Saccharomycetales; family Saccharomycetaceae; genus Tetrapisispora; species Tetrapisispora nanseiensis. Next base: position 70,163 of record JAJLTH010000061.1, on the reverse strand, counting down.
ACAGGGCAAAGTTCTTGCCCGACCAAGCCTACCGCGGGGCACCCTCGTAGCCTGTAGCGGAGTCCAGAAACAATATAATCCCGGTAGCGGCTCAGAGGACCTGGTAGCCTGGATATAGCAGGCAGCTGGGTAACTGTCTTTTTCTCTCTCTGCTCAATGGTGAACAATGGTTTCTGTCTAACAGGTTAAACTACTAATACAATGGTATTTATTGCTATAAAGTGCACATTTTCTGAAATCTGTGTATTGTATTGAAGCTATATACTATGCTTTGCTAAGGGTTCCTTGATTCATGGTTGAATTTCGAAGTCTATGTGGTTAGGTGGGACTGTTTGCAGATGTCGCTCAGCTCTTGCATGTTGCTGCGGTCCTCTTTGGTCAATTGGCCATCAGTGGAGCTCCAAAGTCTTTCAAATTCTTTGCGATTCAACATTGTTTTAGGCTCTTCCCTCTTGATAAACCAGGAATGCTCTTTCAATTTCTTGTGTCTCTCCCTGTCGTTTTCCATTCTATGCAGTATTATTTGCGTTCCAGAGCTAGTCTGGTCTTGGCTCTGTATTAAATTTGTCTCGATGAATTTTTGGAAACAAGCGTGTTGCCTTGCTATCCTATCATTGAGTAATGTTACAGTATTTTTCATGGAATCTTGGAAGTCGGCATTGCTTTGTTCCTCTGTCTCCGATATACTGTACCAACCATCATCTAGCTTGATTTGTGTATATCGGCTTTGTTGTTGTGTACGCATCTCTTCCATCGCTTTTATCTCCGAGTCTGGTATCACGTTGCCCATAAGGTCATTGATGAATACAAATCTTTCGATACATTCGTTCAGGTTTGTCAAAGATTTAATATCATTTGCTTGAAGTATTAATGAGTACAATTTGCCAATGGAGCTGAGCATCACCTTGTAGAGAATATGTTCTTTGTTTTTAGGCATATCAACATTGTTGTCTATCAAATATTTAAAAGTCTCGATTAACTTACAGTAGTATATCAGCACATTTAATCTATCAAGTGGATCCATTTTACTTGTTGTATCGAATAAACATTGTTGGAAGTCTTCGTAGTGTTGGTCACAACAGTTGATATAAAATTGAATTGGGTCGACGGCAGTTGGTTTGCTAGTCGAGTTGGTACTTCCTGGAATACTAAAACTGTCACTGCTAGAACCAGGTGTGTATGTAATAACGGTATTTAAAGTCTTTGAAAGTGATTTCAAAACTTGAATGAATTTTAATCTTGCTTCAAATGAGTCCATTGTAAAATACTCAAATATTTAAATGTAATTTTAGCAAGACACTGCTTGACTTTCTTATTGGGTCTTTCCGAGAGGAATGTCAATTTTGGAGGTAAATTTTCTTTATATTCGAGACCAATCAATAGCTTGTAACCCTCATTACTCAATAGCACATCGAATGATACATCAAATCTGAACTCTTTTGAAGTTCATATTGAAGAGTTGCGATGGACTATTTATCTGAAGTGCGTTTTGAAACTTTTGAAATTGAGTAATTAAAGATGTCCGGGTCAACATTTCAATAAGTTTTATCACAAGAGATGATGCTTTAATAAACAGCGATGAATCTTAACGTAAGGTCTCATCGTTCTGCCAAACATCTTAAGTTTGTCGAATTCAAGCACTGGAATTAATAACATACATCACTATTAAAAATCGAATCTTGTGTAATCTCCTTAACAGGAGAGTATATCTTGTAGACCTTGCATAACGAGGGTGTCACAACGATGCTAATCAGATTCTAGCGTCACTAAACTGTTGGAAAGCAATTAAGCTAATAATATAAAAATTTTTATGACTCTTAAATGAATAAACTCTAATGTTGGATACAATTTAAAGTCAGGGGATTCTAAAGAAGGACTTGACAGTAATGCAGGTTATCGTTATAACTTTTTTTTTGATTAATATGTATTTGTTTAAATGTATTTATATAAATTTTTATAAAAACTCAACCATTATATGTGTATTGATTGTTTGCCATAGAATTTGCATTTCTATTATTTACGAAATGTGGTATGTTGTTGTTACCTAATTGGTTCGCATTATTATGTAAATTTAAGTTCAGGCTACTGTTGGTTTGGTTAGGATTCATTTGGAAAGGTCCATTAGACATGTTGTTTTGAAAGGACAATGGATCTCCCATTGGATGCAAATGTGGTAGTTCAATGCTTAAATTTGATAAATTCTGTTGATTAGATATGTTGTTATTATTGTTATTGTTAAGAAAGTTTTTTGTGTGCATAGTTGTGTTATTATTAATATAATCATCCTTCGGCACATTCATCAATCTCTGTGAAAAGTATTTATTGTTTTGTAACTGGGATGGATTGTTATTCTGATTCTGTGGTAGCATGTCTAATCTTGGCAATGGCATCGATGACATTCCTTGAATTTGGTTATTATTATTATTATTATTATTATTATTATTATTATTATTATTATTATTATTATTATTATTATTATTATTATTATTATTATTATTGATTGAGGAGTTGTTCATTCTGAATTGCAAATCATTAAAACTTGTGAAAGTTGGGCTTGTCGTGAGTTCTCTTAATGCATCTAATGCCTCGAGATCCCTAGAGGAAATATTTTTGTTGCTATTATTATTGTTATTGATGTTGTTATTAATGTTAACGTTGCTGTGATTATTATTGTTAGACATGCCATTCATTAGTAAATTAGTGTTTGAAAGTTCTTGAACATTTTGAAAATTGCCCATTGGTCTTAATAAATAATCTTCTGTCTGTTGTAATTTCTTCTTTACGTACTTTCTTTTTGGTTTTGTTACACCATTTGAATTTTCTTTAGTTTCTCCTTTCCCTTTACCCTTCTTAGTTGTCTTAGCCTTAGCGGATATCTTAGCCTTAGCCTTTGTTTTTGCAGTAGACTTCGTACTGACCTTTGATTTGGCTTTACCTTTCGATTTAGTCTCTGTAATGGTTTTTTTATTCAATTTGGAGTTGGTATTCTTGCTCGCAATTGTATTCATGGCGTTCACATTGACCGCATTAGTTGCATCTTTTGGTTTCCTTCCACTCCCCGGCTTTCTCCCTTCACTTAGTGTCTTGCCCTTTCCGGGTTTCCTTCCACTTCCTGGTTTTCTGCCTTGAGCCAAAGTCTTAGCCATAACACTGGAGTTATATATATATCTATATATTCGTTTCTGTTGCAAAGGACTTTTCTATTGGTATTATTACAACGATCACGAGTCCTGTTCTCTCGTTAAATCTTCTCTAATGTATATTTTGTATATCTCGATCAATCAATAGAATTAAGCTAGATCACGAAATAAAGTGTTGTTGAAAGTTTTTTTTTTTTTTCTCTTAATTCCATCGATAAATTTAGAGAAGGAAGAAACCTGAAATCGAAACGAAACTAAACAAAAACACTTTAAATCAAATTAACTTATCAAAAATAGATCAAATATATCATCAAAAAAATATATGAATTCACACCATTAAATTCACTATTCAGATTACAATTTCAATGATTAAATGGTAAACAATGTGTGCCAAAAAATTTTTTGTTTGTTTAATTTTTCTCGAAATTCTGAAATTTTTCCTGCGATGAGATTGGTAAAATAATATAAATTTCGTTTAGAACATGCCGTAGAAGGGCCGATGTTTTACGATATTTTGTCGTTTCATTCTTCAATTGTTTTATCATTAAGGACATTTTATTGCCAAGTGAGTCTGAGACTGTATAGGACGTTAGTCATGGTATGATGAAGTCAGACGAGGGGAGATACCATAGGTGAATACAAATAATAATAGTAATACATCTGTGTGTGAACTTAAATGTGTGAAAAAGACTCTTTCGTGGTTCTTTTTCGATTTGGTGAATAGGTTTTTTTGGCAAGTGTCAGTAAATTTTGTTCCTTTAAAGATGGACTGTTTCATAATGATTTGAAAAATATGGCATAACAGAACAGTTGATAACTTGAACTATACATGAGTTCAGAAACTATCTTCCTCTCATTTGAGCATATTCCCCCTCCCCCCCTTACACTTCATCATGGGGTCTCTCTCCTGCTGGCAGTATTTTCATTCCATCTCAATCGACCTCATCATTTTTCGAAATCTCGGGTTTCTGCAATGGTTTCTTAGTAATTTCCCGTAAATTTCTCGAAGAAAAAAAAAAAAATTCAAAAGTTTCGCATTTCGCAGCTTCGAAAAACTTGTTGGCCTTTTACAGCTTTTGTGGAAATTTCACTGATTCAAAGATTATTCAATTTACCTTTAAATCATATATATATAACATAAATAACATATATAACATATTATGGTTCGTTTTGAATCATTGAGTTTTTACATTTGGTCAGTTGTAGTTTACTCTCTTTTGATTTTTAATGGCCCCAATTCCGATTTCATTACAGGGTGATTTTGAATACTCAAAGAGAGGCTTGCACGTTTTTGAATTGTTTCGTGTGCTTATTTTGGTGTTGTTGTATCTTAAGGTGACTTGAATATTATCTTTGAAGAAAACAAAAATAAGTGCCTAACATGAGATTCTCGCCGTTGGGGTTGTTGAAGCTAGGTAGACACTCTTATAAGTTACCACTCTCTGAGAAGGACAGAGAGAAACATAGGAATGGTTATAAATTGGCTCCAAAATATAATAAATTTAAAGTTACAAATGTTAGAGATAAATTCACAAACTTTAACGTTGCATTCTCAATGGCGTTGTTCGCATTGTTAATTCTAAAAATCATTAAAACCAACATTGATATTTATAAGTATAACTCATTTGTGTTCCACGAAGAAACTGATGCCGTGACGTACGACACACAAATATTGACTTCACCAGAATATTACGATTATGATTTTAAAGATATTGATCGTGAAATGTTGACAAAATACGATAAAGGTGTCGCACACTATTTGAAAGAAAACTTTGGCACTGACGATAGTTCTAAATTGAGCCAAGCTCATAAGGACATATATGACAAGGAAATTCCAGACTTGTTATCTGAATCATACAATTACTATGATCTAAATCGTTTCAGTGGTACTCCGCAAGGCAATTTAGGAAGAGAGCACATCTTATTATGTATCCCATTAAGAGACGCAGAAGATGTGTTGCCACTGATGTTCAAAAATTTGATGAATCTAACATATCCTCATGAACTAATTGATGTGGCGTTTTTAGTTAGTGACTGTTCTGAAGGTGATCATACTTTGGATTCTCTATTGCAATATACCCGTTTTCTGCAAAATGGTACATTACCTGATGTGTTTGAAGAGATGGATAAGTTGGACGCTGTCACTGATAAGATTCTAGAGAAGGTGGATGAATCAAAGTTATACCTAAAATACATGAAAAAGGAATATCTGGAAAGAGTGAAACAAGCGTTCAAACCACCATTCCATGATAACTATGATAAACCATTCAGATCAATACAGATTTATAAGAAGGATTTTGGACAAACTGTAGGTCAAAGTTTCTCGGACAGACATGACGTCAAAGTACAAGGTATAAGAAGAAAATTAATGGGAAGAGCCAGAAATTGGCTAATGGCCAATGCATTAAAACCATATCACGCTTGGGTATACTGGAGAGATGCTGATGTAGAATTATGTCCAGGCTCTGTCATTGAAGATCTAATGTCAAAGAACTATGATGTAATTGTTCCAAATGTTTGGAGACCATTACCTGAATTTTTAAATAGCGAACAACCATACGATTTGAACTCATGGATGGAGTCTAAAGAAGCTCTGCAATTAGCTAAGAAATTACATGAAGATGAAGTCATTGTAGAAGGATACGCAGAATATCCAACTTGGAGAGTACATCTGGCATACATTAGAGAAAATGACGGAAATCCAAACCAAGTGGTAGGATTAGATGGTGTTGGAGGTGTTTCAATTTTAGCCAGAGCAAAATTATTTAGAGCTGGTATTCATTTCCCTGCTTTTACTTTTGAGAATCATGCGGAAACTGAAGCTTTTGGTAAAATGGCAAAGAAAATGGGCTTCACAGTTGGTGGTTTGCCCCATTATACCCTATGGCATATATATGAACCTAGTAATGATGATCTTATGGAGATTGCTGCAAAGGAAAAAGCAGCAAATTCGTAAGCATTGTGACATTGAGGTAAATAAATAATAAAATAAAACTATCAACTCTAATATCAATTTTACAGAGAATTATCTTACAAGCATCTGGGCCCAACGTTAATAATTATACAAATATACTTAATTAGTATATGATAAAGTAAATATTATAAAATTAAGTATATATAATCAATAGACTCTGACATTCGAAATTTATAAAATAGTAAAACCTAAAATTTATTTTGGCGAAATATTTTGATGAATATTAAGTGAGCTTTGAATATTTAATTAAATTCATGCACATGAAACTATTTGTTACTCTAAAAGATTTATTCGATTAAAAAAATTTAATATATATTTAGCATTATTTATTATGTTTAAAGAATTTATTAAAAGTAAGTCTATAAAATTGTTTCTTCACTTTAGTGTACCAATGGTAATTGAATAATTATTTAATCAATTTGTGATTTCCGCGCGTTCTATGTCATTGGAGATCTTGTTTCTTTCTTTATAATCAATCCAAAATGTTTCCAACATGTATAGTGTTGCAATAGCAATACCTAAACCACCAATACCTACAGCCACATAGAAACCAGCTCTGTGGCCTTTTAATAGATCTTGACCGTTATTATTTACCTGTTTTTCAACTGTAGTAGCGACACCTAAACAAAATGATTGTGAATAATTAACCATTGTATTCACTAGAGAACCAGCCATACCCTGATATTCTAGGGGAAGTTGGTCACTTAATATAATAGAAGATGCTGGAAATGATAGATCCATACCCAATGGTAACATTAGCATCATACCGAAAGTGTTTCTCCAAAAAGTTTGATCAACTGGTGTCACTGCAAATATTAAGTTACCCATGGTGAAACCAGTGATTGATATCACTAAAATAATAGAGGGACGAATCACTTTTATCAGGTAACCGACACAACAAGCTATTGCGAAACCAGAAAGAATAAAAATAAAATAGGCACCACCGGTCCAAATTGGGGAAGAGTGTCTTAAATTCAAACTAAATGAAAAATAATAAAAAGACCAGATACCAAAAGTTCCCCAACCCATAAATATTGCCAGTAGAATCATAATGATATGTCTATTCCCTGTGACTACTTTTGGTAGCAATGGCACTTCAGCATAATGTGTTTCATAAATAAAGAATGCGACGATTAAGATTACCGAGATGATCAACAGAACGATGATGTATGCAGTGTCCCAACCGACCGATGGTGCTTGGTTCCAAACGAAACTAAACAGTAGAAGTCCTACAACACCTAAGAAGGAACCTATCCAATCCATTGATAAATTGTTGGTGTTTGTTTGAATGTTATCAGGAACAAAATAGTAGCATAAGACACCGATTAAGAAAGATGTTATAGTGAATGCGTAAAAAGACCAAGGCCAATTCTTCTCATTTTTCAGAACGACAATACCAGAGAACAATCCACCAAATGTGGCCCCCAAAGGTGCCATTGCACCAATGAAACTTATAATTAGATTTTTTTTTAATGAACCAGCTTTATAGATGGAACCTACCAAACCTAGAATGTTTGGTAAAATGAAAGAGACACCCAAACCCTGAAATGCCTTAGCCACAATGAAAAAATCGTCATTGTGACTATAGTGAGTCAACCCACAAATTAAACTCCAGATTGTCAATATGATGTAACCCACAAGCAACATTTTTTTTAAACCGTAGATATCACCAAATCTCCCACCTACTAAAATGAAAGAACCAGAGACTAATGGGAAAGAAGCGAATAGCCAACCTTGTTTCGAAGTATCTGCTCCGAAATCATCAGTAATGATATTCATGATCGACATTGATTGTGTTGTACCTGCTTGGTTCAGCAATTGACCCATCAGACAAGTGAAGATGAATACCCATTCATGGTATTTCGACTTGAAATAGAAGTTTGGTTCAGATTGTACAGTTTCCGATGATACTACTGTAGATGAACTCTTATCGTTGTATTGATAAACATCTTTATCCTCGTATTTTGAATCTACAGTGTTATCACTCTCATTGCTATTAATATCGTAGTCCTTAGAGTCGTATTGTAACTTATTTGTGTCCACCGAGTTGTCGGCGATATAATCTTGTGACATGATAAGTATGTTTTGTATGTGTGAATGCAAGTTTGTATAATGGTTTTACTTTATAGTCCCAACGATAACAAGAACGATTAAGCAATAAAAAAAACATAAATTTAAGAACGAGATAACGAATAGATCAGACACAAGTGAGAAGATGATGGCTTTATATAAGTTTTTGCATTTCTGTTTATGAAAGTGAATTAGAAATGGACTATTCTTATGAGTACGGCTCATAAAAATGCTTGTAATGTGTTGGTGATGTTTAACTAATTGCACTTACTAATGCAGAAACATGAGGATGACTGTGCAACCCATACGTTGGGCGTAAATTACAGTACATTCTTTGTCATTGCTTGAGATTTGGAATTGGGTGTGAAATGAGCACACAAAGAGGATGTAGTAATTGAAAAGTGTAAAAAAAATCGATGAGTTATAAATTAAGATAATGAATTAGCATTAGTAACGTTTTTAATTTGATGTGATAAAATTTTTTATTCCATAAAATTCCGATCTCATACGAACCGTCTGACGAAAAACAAACAGCAAAAAATATGAACCGAACCCTTTGACGCGTCACCAAAACGAACCGTTGGCTCTCCAATGCATGGGGGGGGGGGGGGGGGGGG